>JAUTBW010078748.1:0-10499 GCA_032361425.1 Peltospira smaragdina
GGTAGGTGATGGGTTCGTATATCGCTACTGACTTGCACACAGAACAAGTTTTTAACGTCTTATAGGTGTAAGGCCACTGCACCCTCCTCTTTCTCACTAATCCAGTTACTACTAACCACCAACTTCCTGTCCTGAACAGACAGATCAGGCTCCTGAGGTGTGTACCCGGGACAAATGTGCGTTATAACAGCTTGGCGTGAATGTGAACAGAAAACAAGTAGAAAACAAATGAGGACAGCAATGTAAGAGAGTTATGTTTTACTCACTTTCACAAAAGCTATGGGTTTTAATAAGATATCAATAGATAAAGCCCAAGTGATACTCACAATAAAGCTTGCATTGATGTAGTCAGATCCAGAAACGTTCGTCGAGGTAGACAGCACAACACGAGAGTGGTCGTCTGAAACGAAAAACACAAACATATACAACACTGTTTGAGCAAACGATAGGCATAGAATACAGTCAAAATGTGAAAGCTTTCAAATATTATTACAACATCTTGGTATTTGCTCATTTATTCCACAGGCAGACTGTTTATTAAATAACTTTGCAATGACCAGGTTAAAGAACTTGCGTTATTTTTTTATTATTATAATTTTTTTTAAATAAAAAAATGCATTTCTGTCAAATATCTATATTATCAACTTTAAGTTTCAGTATTATTAGTATCTAGGTCAGGCTGATAAGAAAATGACGAAATATCTAAAATAAACTCTTGCAGATTACAATACACAAAAACTAAAAGTATACAAAAATATAAAAATAAATAAATGCTTCAGTTTCAATACTGTGTCATGTAAGGCCACTGACATTAAAATTTCATACAAACTAATGAGAACTTACACCTTTCTACATTAAATTTATATCAAAGCAAAACATTTGCAATCATGTACTGTTACTTTTTGACACCCTTTTGTATAAGAATAAATCTACATTTTGGGTCAAAATGTCATCCATATCATGAAACAGGAAGAAACCATATTGGTTCCAAATGGAATTAATGAAAACAAATAAGACATTAAGCAATAACTACAGACTGAAAACAAACAGGAATAAATCAGTGGTAAAAATGTTTCAGAAATGTGGATAAATCTACACAGACTTTAAAAACAAATGTTTATAAAGCTAACGAGTCCTTTATTTTGAATGTGGACAAAATTGTGG
Organism: Peltospira smaragdina; assembly: GCA_032361425.1. NCBI lineage: Eukaryota > Metazoa > Mollusca > Gastropoda > Neomphalida > Peltospiridae > Peltospira > Peltospira smaragdina. The sequence goes on from JAUTBW010078748.1 coordinate 1,165, forward strand.
CAACAGACCATTAAACCAAATGTAGTTGAAGCTAAAATAAAATATAAACTATGGATGAATCTGTAACAATATACTTTTAAAATGAGTGTTAATAAAGATAAAACAACAGATTTAATATAAATGGGATTAAAGCCATAACAACAGACCTTTGAAATAAAATGACATGAAGCTATAACCAAACTTTTTAGCAAATGTGGTTGAAATTAACAAGCTCTTAAAACCAAATAAAAAATTATGGTTACCAGTAAGCTATTTAAAAAAAAAAAAATTGCTGAAGCTATAAAATCTGTAACACATCTGAAAACTCATCAAACACTGGTGAAGATATGAAAACATATGGATAATATATGAAAACAGAGAAATGTGGATACTTATGAAAACATCAGAAGAACAAATGTGGATGAAGATGTGAAAACAAATCATAATTTTTATTTGTCGTTGCAGATATCGAAACAGAATTTTTTTAATGAATGTATTAAAACATCACAAAAACAAATATGGATGAATATATGAAAACAGATATGGAAAAAAACTAATCCTTTTTTATGAAGATATGAAAACATCAGAAACACAAATGTGAATGAATATATGAAAACATCAGAAAAACAAATATGGTTGAATATATGAAAATATAGAAGAAAGAAAACAACACCTCAATTTTTTAATGAAGACATGAAAACCGGAAAACAAATGAGGATGAATATATGAAAGAAAAAAAACACTTATTTAAAAAAAAAAAAAGATATGAAAACAGATCAGAAATATTGGATGAACAGATGGAAACTGATCAGAAAACCAAATGTGGATAAAGCTGCAACCGACCTGAAAAGCAAACGTGGATGAATCGATGACAACTGACCTTAAACTGTCAACGAAGTGATTATCTGCCGCTGACAACAGGCTGGTGTGGATCATGCTGTAATTTGCAAGGAGCCGGCTTTTTATGAAAAGTCTGAGAAAACTTCAAATCACCCGCCACAATGGCCAACAGGATGCAAGTGATATGCAGACGACCTGCATCCTCAATGGACAAATAAGCCGGAGCCATTTATTTAATATCCCTAATATGACACGCCAGAAAAACCTGCCGATGCAGAGGAAAGCCATTTTCATTATCCGATATAATCTCCTCTGATATGTTGTCTCTGTGGAACAGAGGGCAAAGATGTCCAAGTCAAAGGAAGCCGACAGTGAGGACTTGAGAAAATGTCCTTTCTAGATAAGAAATATTCCCCAATACATATATGAAAAATACAACTTTGTGCATTCTTTATATAGATGAACTGCATCTTGTATCCACTATGATTTTCAATATCTTGAGATATTTGGACATATAAGGATTTTGTAACTATAGCAAAAAAAATTAAATTATATGGATGAATATACAAATTCCTCAACTCTCATAAACAAACAGAAGTAAAATCATGGTTTACTAAACGTATATTTGAATTAAAAAATAGTATGAAACCAAATCCATGATTTAGGTAGTCTCCCCCCACCCCAAATGTATGAGATTTGTAGACAATAAGAAATTCAAGGACTTTATCATATTAAAATAATTAAATTCCATATATTTTTAAAACAATTAATTATAATTACATGTATTTAAAAAATGCAATTTATTAGTCAATAACATATTTTTGATGAGTTTGATGGGATTAAGATTTTTTTGTTTAATCATTCTTTAAAACATTTATTAAAAGATAAAATCTCTATTATTTTTGAATAGGGGAAAGAAAAAAGAAAAAAGGAAAGAAAAAAGAAAGAAGGAGTAGATGAGTAAATAATGACAGATACCCCAAATAGTTTCACTGAAAGTGTCAACAGTGGATTTCCATCTGTTCGCAAAAACCTATGACATGACAAGTCAACCCATCAGCTAATTGCATATGTCCTCAGCAAAACTTCCTTTCAGCTGTAACCAATCAGACGTGACATAACAACACTACAGCAGGCCAGCTGCCTCCATCCAATCATATGACAGCTCTGTCAGCAAGAGTTCACCTGAAAACCAACAGTGGTCAGATCTATCTGGCAAGAGCGGTCAAGAATAAAAAGCACTCGGTGTGACCCAGCAGTGAATGGCTGGGCTCACCATGGCCCAGGGAGCAACAGGATATTAACTGTCTCCAACTGTCAGCATGGGAAGTGACCACTGGCTCGAGCAGTGACCACCGGCCAGGCAGTGGATCACTGGCTCCAGCGGCTCACAGCTACTGTCAATCAGGCTTGCATGGTTCCCATGAGAACCAGACAATCAATTATCAGGAAACATTAAATTTTAATTCTTATTAGTGTATATTTATACTGCAATCGGCTACAGACATCTCCAATGCTATATCAAGTTGTTGGTTGTTTTTTGTGTGTTTTTTAAAATGTTTTTTTGCAGTGGCTGATAAAGAATGAACATTATAATCCAGATTTATTTATTTTTAATCGTGGTGTGATTTATTTTTGCATTTGTGGAATTTTTATTTATTTTTGTTTTATAGTTGTCTTTCATTTTTCAAGGGAGAATTAATATGTTTATCATTAAAACTATCTGAGAAATTTTGAAGTTGAATAAAATAATACTTTTTGTTGCTTCACTTTCAGTTTTGGAAGCCAAAATATATTTGAAATATTTTTACTTCCTTGATTTACATTTTAATGAAATCCTTAAATGAATTTAAATTCAAATGAAGAAATTCCTTAATGAGTGGAAACAGTGTTTTGCAATTCCTAAATCAGATAATGTAATGATTTAACCGTCAGAAATGTTTTACCACACTATGTTAACTATTTGTGTTTTCTTTATTAATCTTGACTTTACAAATTATAAAATAATTATATTATTACAATCTCTTCATCTATATTGAGTTTTATTAAAATACACCATGCAGAAAATGGAGGAAAAAGAAGAAAAAAGAAAAAAAGAATGAAAACTAAAAATATTCATCGAAACCAACATGTCTAGCATCAAACTGATAGAAAATATGACAGCTACCATCACAATCTAATTTCAAATCAGGCTTTTCTCTTCACCGATACGGGAAGCAATATCGAGTAATACTAACCCTCATCTTTTTGAAACCCTCAACCACGTTTATGATTACCGTTAAAGCGTTTAATAATTCATATGCAGCATATGCTATCTGGCAGTTCTGGTAGTAAAGGGCCACAACCATGTCTAGTTACAGTGGCCACAATATGGAGATGGTCAGAGAGGTTTTAATGTGATACTGCAGCAAACAGATAGAGTAAATAAAATAAAATATTCATAGCCGCTATTAATTTTGTATTGATTGTTTTCAATGTGAAATAAAGGAAGCAGCAAGAAGACTGCAAGATACAGAATCAACTCTTGTTCTGCTACGTGATAATTTTTCATCCATACATGTCTTCAACACTTCCAACAAAAGATCAATATATTATTTATTTTTCATATCCAACACAGTACTCACTTGCATGAACTTATTTCATTTATTAATGTTATCAATTCCTTATACCACACTTTGTAGTAGGTTAAATCTTGGCTTATGTGTTATATTTAAAAGTATTAATTTAAACAAAAAGATATGAGAATAAAATAGTAAACAGATTCTTAAAAAAAAAATATATATATATGTGCTGTAATATACAAATACTATATCTGCATTTTACATGTTAAAATTCTATGAGGATTGAAGATTATAATTTCAGTATATTCCTACACTTGTATTTCACTTGGGTAAATCTTAAACACATACATAAACCTTGAAAAATACACCATCCACACCTTTAATCCCCCTAAAACTAAATATTTTTAAAATGCAACAAAATAATGTGCAGCTGCAGCTACTGTGATAATACAATGTAAATAATGTGCACAATGCATAAAGCTTTTTAAAGAGTTTTGTTTGGAAATGGATGAATGCTGTGTGTGCTGTTGTGCCTGGAGTCGACATGCGGCAGACAGAGATCGATATTGGTAATTTGTAATCAGGAAGTCAATAAACAGTGGGACAAGCCAGTCAGGTCACTAACAACTTTATGTAATCACAGAGTCAGGTCACTGACAACTTTATGTAATCAGAGTCAGGTCACTGACAACTTTATGTAATCACAGAGTCAGGTCACTGACAACTTTATGTAATCAGGGAGTCAGGTCACTGTCAATTTTATGTAATAAGGGAGTCAGGTCACTGACAACTTTGTATAATCAGGGAGTCAGGTCACTGACAATTTTATATAAGGGAGTCAGGTCACTGACAACTTTGTGTCATCAGGGAGTAATAAAGAGTGGAACAAGCCAGTGAGGTCACTGACAACTTTATGTAACCTAGGAGTCAGGTCACTTTATGTAACCTAGGAGTCAGGTCACTGACAACTTTATGTAACCAGGCAGTCAATAAACAGTGGGACAAGCCAGTGAGGTCACTCAAAACATTACATTTTCTCACTCCATCAATGTACTCAGCACATTGGGTAGTAAAACAGTTCAAACTAAATGAAACAAGATACACCTCTTTTTCCCCTGTATTAGCCCTGATAAAACAACTCTGTAACATATCAACCTCCAGTAGTTTTTAAAAAGCACAATGAACTTCCAATAACTATTCTAAAATGCAAAAACAATCTCCAATAACAGTTTTTAAATGCAAGAATTAACCTTCTCCAAAAAATAGCAACGCTTTCCTTAAAACCCCAAAAACTCAAACAACACCCAAACTTAAAACAAACAAAACCCATACAACCACCAACAAAAATCATACACAAAAACCACCAAAAAAAGCCCACCACTAAACAAAACAAATGACCTACCAGTACAAATATCTTGCATAAAATATTTTTAATATTAGGATGACCTCTTACTAAGCACATTTTGGGTTATAATTCATTAAAAAAACAGAGTGCTCTACTTACAGGGCAGGATGTCAGCGTAGCGGTTCTTGCGCATGTTGGCAGGGTCGGTGGCGATCTTGGTGCTAGCGGGGTCAGCCTCGTACGCACACAGCGCCTCCCACTCCTGATCGAGCCGGTCCTGGTTCTTCAGATGGTCTTCCATGTACGACTGAAACAAGCAGCATTTATAATGAAAATCTTATACGTACATATGCAGGGATTATTTTGTACCAAAAAAATATTGGTTAAAAGTTGCTGCTAATTATTTTGTTATTTTTATTAGCAAATCTGTAAATCTTATTTCCAGTTTGAGTAGTTTCCGAGTAATTATGGTAAACACAATGAATACCTTAGGAGACCAAGAAATCCTGTGATCTTCATCTTTTTGTTAGAATGTATTTTAAGCAATAAGATATGATGGTGATTTTGCTACAACAGTATTTGGTTCACAGTAACAATGATCCGTAGTGCAAAATTGATCTGGAAATGAGCTAGAATGACTAGCAAACTGTGATGTGAACCCCAACAAATTATTTGTTGCATACATACACATATATTCAGGTTGTCCTAAATGTATGACTAAAACAAGCAGCAGAAACAGTTTTAAATCTTATACATATACACATGCATAAACTATTGCTCTATAATGAAAAAGGAGATAAACGTTAATGATGCATGCAGTAATAATAAAATTGTGACAACACACTCAACACAATTTTATTAATGGTTATATTAGCACCAGAAACATTTATTTAAAAAAAATCTCTAGTGGTTACCTGACAGAGATCGATCTCAGATTGGCTATGTGTTAGGCGAGTGTGTTCACCACTATACTACTGAGGCACCCCCACCAATACATGCAACACGTTTTAATTCAGAAAGGAAGAAAAATTTTATTTAACAACACACTCAAAATATTGGTGTGTGGTTATATGGTGTTGGACATATGGTTAAGGACCACATAGGCTATTCTTTCCGATCAGCAGCAAGGGGTCTTTTATATGCACCATCCCATATACAGGATAGCACACACCACAGCCTTTGTTAAACCAGTCGTGGAACATTGGCTGGAGTGAGCCATTTTATTTCAGGTTATAATGGTCTCTTGTATGCACTATCTTGCATTCTACACATTCCTTTTAAACTGAAAAGTAATGAAATATAAAAAGAAAACAAAATCTATAATACAAGTGTCAAGTTTTAATTACTGACAACACTGGCAGAGCCTGCTCAACCATTCAGTCATCAATATGACTCATGTAACAATGCACTGACTAGCCAACCCTTTTGTACTGAGCATTGCAGTGCAGCAAAATTGAAAGGGCAAAAGGTTAAGAAAATAATCACAATAGGCAAACAAGTGTTACACTAGTCCCCAGCCTGGACAGACAATGTTGTATTAAGTCTTAAGCAACTGGCTAGTACTGGTACTAGTGACCTTTGAAAAACACAGTGCAACAATGTGGATATCTATAACATAAAGGGTCATGATATGAAGAAAGACTACAATAGTAACCAGGCAATCAATGCCATCACAACAACAGGCGAACAAGTGTGACACTAGTCCCCAGCCTGGACAAATAATGTTGTATTAAGTCTTAAGAAATTGGCTAGTACTAGTGGCCTTTGAAAAACACAGTTCAATAATGTGAATATCTATAACATAAAGGGTCATGATATGGAGAAAGACTACAGTAGTAACCAGGCAATCAATGCCATCACAACAACAGGCAAACAAGTGTGACACTAGTCCCCAGCCTAGACAAACAATGTTGTATTAAGTCTTAAGAAATTGGCTAGTACTAGTGGCCTTTGAACAACACAGTGCAACAATGTGGATATCCATAACATAAAGGGTCATGATATGGAGAAAGGCTACAACTGTATCCAGGCAATCAATGCCATACACTCCATATACTGGACACCCTAATGTCTCTTTGAACACTGGATGGACGCCACATATCACATCTAACCAGACACCCTGACTATACAAACAGTAGCTTGAGGGGTGATTGTGGATATTTTACCAATCCTATATGTCTAAACAAAACAAAATATTGTTGAAACATAGAGTTGACCATGTCCACAAGCTGGACTAAGTAGTGCCCTTCCCTTCACATATTAGAACTACAACCAGGAACAGTGGGCAAAACAATGTAAGTTACTTCAGTTGTAAGCAGGTGATTGTTTACATAATTTCAAAAACATGGAACAACTTTTATTCAGAATGTCTGACAACCCACTAGTGTTAATTAAACCTGTAGAACAATGCACATAATAATGCAAAAATATACAAAACAGAAGATAACAATGTAATGAATAACCACAATGATAATCAATCAATGGGTGCTCTCACTGTCCACAGACTGGGTATTCAACACAACACATATTTTAGCCAAACTCTGACAGATCAGTCTTGTAAACAGATCAGAGCAGTACAATACCACAGAAAGCTGTAGTTAAATTACAAAGGAGATGTTGTACATCACCATAATTGTTGCCCAACTCTCCATAGACTGGGTATTGAACATGGGGCATGTTTTATTCAGACTCTGACGCTCAGCTGGTGTCGGCCAACTCATTACACTGCGGCATGAGGACATGCAGTGAGAACATTTCAAGCAAAAATGATTTATCTCTGCCAGTTGGCAAATCCCTGGACACCGCTCGTCTGTCAACATGGAAATTCTGTTCCAGTGGCCCTGCAAAGCCAAACCACTGCAAGCACACAGTGACCAATTACACATATGATGAAGGGTTCTGGCTTATGAAACAACCAGACTTGATAGTGTAGTTGTCTGAGTTGTCAGACTCAAAAATGAAGCAGGTAGGTGCCGGGTTCATATCCCAGTACCGGCTCCCACTAACAGCAAATTTCTAAGGATTCAGTTGATAGGTAAAAGGCCACTATAATGCAGTATTCAATTACATGTATGATGAAGGATATAGGATGTCAGAAAAGTTGAAATGTAATTTTTAAATCTATACCAGAGCTATAACAAATATAATGAAGGCTTTTAGCATGTGTGAAAAGTATAATACCAAATTCTGCACCACAGCAATTACACATAAAGGGTTCTGAGTTATGAAACATCTAGATTGAATTGTTTCTTCAGGGCAAATGTTGTGATCCCCCAGCCTACCCATTCACTTCTTTTTTGTCATTTATTTTACTTGTACTCTATTGAAGCAATGGCATTTAAATGTTACAACAATATGTAAACATCTTGGATTGATAAAGATTACAACAATAATTTTTTTAATCTACAAGAATAAATAGGGTTCATCTGGTCAAGATATTATTATTATTATTTTTTTTTATAAGTTTATTTATTTAGTTTTGGTTTGTTTTGATTGGGTTTTTTTTCAATGTGTACCATTCTTCCTACTTATTAAATTCAATTTTTACAGTTGACTAATAATAACTTAACAGGATTAAATATATAAATAGGTATATGCCCATATCTGCTCAAACCTGTAAATGTTAAGAAACAAAACCACCAGAACTCAATGGCAGCACCTGTCATAACCAATACTTCAGCTGAAAGTATCCAACAACACAAGAATGCTAATGACTTTAAAGGCATAATCCGAAACAGGGTCGAAGTAATATTTGCCAGTATGTTTATGATTCCTTTCTCCGTTGAATATGATATTTACACATATTAAGGCTTACCTAAATGAAGTTTAGTAGCCATCACAGCACCTAATGGGTGGAACACTAACCACATTATCTGCAGCTTTATAAGCAGAAATTATTTTCAAAATCCAATAACACCAAGATCCATTAAAAGATGAATTCTCTGAAAGCAAGGCAGTAGAACAATAGAGAGAAGTACAGACACAGGAGGAAAAAAGAATAGGCCTTTGTGTAGTGAAGAATCAATTATTCATGTTATGTTTTTCCACCGTGTAAATCAAATGGATCTGTATAATGGTCTCGTCAATGAAGGCTAGACACAACACTGCGGTGATGATTTAGTGGCCAAATGTTTTTGTAAGTAATCAAATCCACTTAATTGCATGACCTCGCTGCATAATAAATTTATGCTAATAGCCGATTATCTGCCATATCCAGATTTGCACACTAGAATCATGCACAGCTACATGCATCTAATATAAAATAAAATATTTATAATAATCTAGAAGCCAGTTTGTTGGAAAAGTATCGTTTAGGAATAATGATCTAAGGCATTATTACCTTCACTTGACTGAGATTTTTATTATTACAACTAGGATACTGCTATATCAGAATATGTGATGTAGTTTCATTTAAAAAAACAAATGACTCATTAATCGGAACTGATCTGACTGACTAAGTATCAGATGCTATACCACTGGCTTTCAATTCAGTTAATGGGCTATGTTCCGTTCCAGCCTATGCCCCACGACTGGTATATCAAAGGCTATGGTATGTGCTATCCTGTCTATGGGATAGTGCATATAAAAGATCCCTTGCTGCTAATCGGAAA
>JAUTBW010078859.1:0-17425 GCA_032361425.1 Peltospira smaragdina
TATATATATCGGGCATCTTGCCAGATGTCATAAACAAAGGCAGGCCTGCCACCTATTAAGACTTATTTCCAATATGCTCAGTATCCATTAACATCAACAGTACTATTTAGCAACATTATCCAAAATCACAAATCATGCCATTGTCTAGAAATAAATATACAAAGACATCTCTGAAATACTTGTAACCTGCATACTGTAGGAACCAGCTCTACCAATCCCTTCTATCATCCTTTTCCTAAAAAAATTTAATATATATGTATGTATGTATATATACCTGTAGTTTTAGCCTATGGGCCTCTATTGGGATTATCTTCAAAATAGGTAACTCTTGGATGAGTTGTTTTGGTTTCTGTCGGACAATACACCGGCCCTCGAGGTCCCAGGCAGCTCCTTCCAGGTACAACCCAGACACAAAGCAGCCTGTAGTAAAAGAACAAAATGTACATCTTCAACTTTTGTTTCAGATTCCTTTAACTACACAGTAAAATATAAAAGGTGGATTATAAAACCCCCACTTTATTTCATGGTGGAACTATTTAATATACAGAGAGACAAACTGTTATAAAGTAAACAGATAAATAAATAAATACATATATAAATACATACTGGTAATATATATACCAGTAATTAAGTAAGTAAATAAAGAAACAAATTCATAAAAAAGCAAAAAAGATTTAAAAAAAGAAGTACAAATATGTTTTAACAACATCCCCAAGCACGTACCTTGGTGTGCTCTCTCTGCGACATCATCAGCTGACTGGTACTTGGTAACATTGGTGTAAAGCGTTGACTTGTCGAGTGGCCAGCCGTTCTTGCGACACGTCGCCTGCACGAGTGCTGTCAGGTACGACTCGGGAATGTGCAGGCCGGACAGCCACATCACAGATGGCTCTCCATCGTTCAGCTGCAGAACATGAACACATTTAATAGAAAAACAGGAACTATCTGGTCGTATGCTCAAAAAAACTTAAAGTCTAGACTTTAATAATAAAAATCAGACTTTAACATAATGCTATTTCAATTACCTTCTAGAGCCAGATTGGATTACTCCTGCCACTAACTAATGAAAAACAAATAACCAACCAATCAAAAAAACAATTAAATAATTAATTAATAGATCTCATCTTCAAACATGATCTGATGCTCAATCAGAAAAAGTAGCTTTGCCTTGACTAAAGTGAGAGCATCAAAACAACCACCTTTTGCCTGAACCAAACTGCTAATACTAGGCTATTACAGTAATTATATTTTACAGATGACTCACCCATGTGACGTACTGCGCATTCCTCCTGAGGAAGTGAGTCATCCAGTTGCCGAGTGACTTGAGTGTGTCGGGCGCGAGGCGTCGCCAGATGGCTGGGATGAAGCCGTTGAAGAGCGACTTAGCCACGTCATCCAGCTCACTGCTCATCCCCACCTCGCCGGCCAGCGCCTGCAGCAAACAACACATCACATCAACACCTAGCACATATGCCTACATCAACACATCACATCAACAGGCCTACATCCACACAGCAACATATCACATCAACACCTAGCACATAGGCCTACACCAACACAGCAACACATCGCATCAACACCTAGCACATAAGCCTATATCAACACATCACATCAATACCTAGCACAAAGGCCTACATCAACACATCACATCAACACCTAGCACATAGGCCTAAATCAACACATCACATCAACACCTAGCACATATGCCTACAGCAACACATCACATCACATCAACACCTAGGTCAACAAAGCAACATCTATCAATGCTCATCAATATCTAACACAGTTCATCAACATCTAATGCAATGCATCCATATCCAACACAAACCAAACACAATTACTCCTTTATCAGGAACACTATATATAACAAGACATCAAGGTATTTAACCCTTCGAAACTACTGCCTTGAAGTATTAATAAAACAACTGGAAATAGCTTTTTCAATGATGGTAGTTTAAAAATAAATAAATTATGATTTGAAACATTTATGGTATGTCCTAATAAGATATGTCTATTAAGCATATTTTTATATGATCTTGAATATACCAATACATGCTACATTGACATGGTCACTGATAAAAAGTGGCTATTTAAAATTGCCCAAATGTTTAGCCAAATGCTACACTTACCCGCTTGAGCGTGATGAGTGATCTCCTCATCCTGTTGCCGAGGTTGTTGAAGCGCTCCAGCTCCTGCAGCAGCACCACAGTGGTTGGTGTAACGCCAATGCCAAACTTCTTCTTGATCTTGTCGAGCTCAAACTCTGGAGGCAGGCGGTTCAAGACGTCTGTCGCAATCTTGTCAATGAAGTCTTCCCGACTGATGCCGGAGCTACTTTCACCTGTTAACAACAAAATCAATACAGATCAGAAATGGCTTCTTATTACCCAGTCACAGTTTTGTCAACTGAATCCTCTCAACTGATACCATAAATAATTTTATCTGCTAACAGAAAATAACAATACAGAAAAGGCCTTGAGAGTACAAATGTTTAAATCATACACGTTAAATCATTCAAGAATTGATTCTAGTCTTAAAGCTTAGGCTCATGTCTAGGTCTCAATATGTATCATACAAATTGCTATTCAAAACTCTGAAGCATGAAGGAAGGAAGGAAATGTTTATTTAACGACGCACTCAACACATTGGTGTATGGTTATATGACGTCAGACATAATGGTTAAGGACCATGCAGATAGTCAGAGAGGAAACCCGCTGCCACCACTTCATGGGCTACTCTTTCCGATTACCAGCAAGGGATCTTTTATATGCACTATCCCACAGAGAGGATAGCACATACCACGGCCTTTGATATACCAGTCGTGCAGTACTGGCTGGAATGGCTGAAGCATGAAGTACGTGTAAACTTTAAAGCACAGTACTGACTGAAAAGATAAAATGTTACTTTTACACCATCTCTCACTGACCTGTCTGTGGCTGCAACTCCACCAGGTGGGACCACATATCGCGAGCTGCCTGGGTGTAGTAGCCAATCTCAGCATTGGGGTGGAGGCCAAACACCTCCGGGGTGTTTGACAGCGGAAGAGACTCAATATATTCTGCAAGCAAGCACAGTACATAAGCTATGATTTATACATGTTTATTTTTTATTTTTTATAATTCATGATAATTATTACATAACTGAGCAGTGATCTTGAAAGCACCGTAATAAATCAGCACATTATTGTCACAAAGAAATACATTCTTGCATTGAATAATTATGTAGATTCCCCATACATGGAAATTAAAACAAAACTGATCTGATTAAAACAAAAGGTAAAATCTATTCCAGTTGTATTGCAATGAATTTAGGTATGGCTGACATGAGATCAGACCTTTGTAGTGAGGCACTGGAGTTATTCGTCTCTAGTTCTTTAACATGTATTAAAATCAAATGTTTTTGTTTTTTTTAAACTCTGACAACTCACCAACATATTTGTCTTTTGGTCCATCCTCTGGGATCTTGTAGTCGACCTCCTCATTCATGTAGAAGTGGAAGGGCTGAAACGTGTCGAAGATGAAGTCGCCCATGTACTCGTTCATGTACGTGCGGAGAACACGGCGGTCGAAGTCGTCAATAGCTCGCCCACCATACATCACCTGAAGCCAGAGAGAGAGAGAGAATTTTTTTTATTTAATGACACACTCAACACATTTGATTTTCCCCTGAAGAAGAACCACATCACTGATAGAAATAATTTTCAACTGTCACAAACAACTGACTTTGATATTTGTTGAGAGACACACCATAGCAGATGAAAACACATTTAATAATATTTTCCACAACAAATGGACATGTGTTTATAATTATTGGTTATGTCAGTTGATAACCAAATATTAACGTAAACACCTTTGTAGCCATGTTAGTACATGAATTTAGATAGTTTGTATGCTTTATATTATTTCATGACTCTCTTAAATTAATAAGGTATAAAATGAAAGACTACTTTATATTACAACTCCTGGCTGGATTGCATAAGTGTTCACTGCCTACCTCTCCAATGAGATACTTCAGACTGCTCCATGGTATTTTCGGGTCACCTTGGTCGAAAGCCTTTGTCAAGTATGTGTTGAGAATCTGCATGCACACGCGGAAGTCGGACTCGTTGAAGTCGTATGAGACATTCCAGCCAATCTTGCCGTACTTGCGTCTCTCCTGCACCACGGCGTGGAAGAACGCTAGCACAAACACCAGAGACGAGAATGCTGGGTGTGCACACTCGGAGAACGCAGTGGCTGGAATCTTGTGGTATGTGCTGCGCAGATTCAGCTTGAGACCATTAGGTGGTTCAGTGACAACCTGGAGGTACAGAACACATAGCAACACATATAACACACTGTAACAGTCAAGGCTCTAAATATGGTCTACTTGCTATTTACAACAGATATTTAAAAAAACCCCACCTTATAAAAGGACTTTCTTAATAGTCACCATATCAGCAACAGAATACAAATATTAGCTAAAATATGTCAGCAGACCAGCTGTCGCTGTGATGTACATGTTTAAATGAGTACGTAGAGAGGAGGAAATGTTTTCTTTAGTGACGTACTCATCACATTTTACTAATGGTTATATAGAATCAGACATATGGTTAAGGACCATTATGTTAGTGAGAGATGGGTTACTCTTTCAAAGAAAGATAATAATTATTATTTTATTTAATGACGCACTCAACACATTTGTATTAACAGTTACATCAGCGTCGGAAGCATTTTAATAAGAAAAAACCTGGCTACCTGACAGGAATCGATCTTAGTTCGACCACGTGACAGGTGGGCACAATCACCACTAGGCTATCGAAGTGCCCTTTCTTTCTGAATAGCAGCAAGGAAGCTTTTACATGCACCGCCCAACAAACAGAACAGCAGGTACTATGGCGTTTGTTAATCCAGTTGTGGGATATTTTGCAATACTGAGCACTGATGTTTTGGAAATAAGCATCTACAGCAGTACGTCTACGAGTGGGTTACCTTGAGTGAGCGTTGCAAGATGCCGATGGGGAAGCTGGGTGTGGGCTCGGTTGTGAGCCAAAGCCGGAAGTCGGGGTGCGGCTTGACCAGTTTCTCCAGTTGCTTCTCCAGGTCACGCAGCCAGTTCACCAATAGGTGGCAGTTCTGTAGCATCAGCCACTGGCCACGTGCAATGGCTGTCTCTAGCAGCTGTAGTGCAACCTGAAAAAACAATACAACAGCTCAAATTTCAGTCTGATACAAAATAAATCTGAAGGAATTCACAGGCATTTTGCTCAGTTAAATTTAAAGTATTGATAGGTTTTATTTTTGTGGTTGTTGTTATTTTCTTTGTGTGTGTTTTTTTTTTTAGAATTCTTTATTTATAGTTTTTTTTAAAATACTGAACCTCTGTTTAAAAAGTTTTTTTTAAGTAAGAGCTAATGTTAAAAAATATATAAATAAACATTTGTTTTGAGATTTTAATAACATTAAATTGATAATAATGTTTTTTTAAAGTTACCTTTTCTTGGCCTTGTCCCATGGACAGGTACTTTATCTTGTTGGTGCCAAATGCCAGTCTCTCAGCCAGTTTCCACAGGTCACTGGCCGGGTCTGAGCCCGGACTGAGAATAAACACAATTGGTGACATGGGCGTGCTCTGTTCGAAGATCGACTCGAAGCTGATGATGGGCGGAGTGACATACTTCTCACCCATGCACTTGGTCACGTACTCAGTGATGGCTCGGTAAATGCGGTCAATGCGGAAACACCGCAGCAGCATTAGTTTCTGGAATTCTGAGATTGACTTCTCATACCGTAACGGGAACGGCTGAGATTCAGGTGCATCATGGTCATACCACTGCAAAAACAAATGAGTTCATTAAAACACATGCTACAGTCCTATAGTTTTATTATGTTACAGTAGTTTTTGTCATTTCAAGTGTAAGATGTACATGTACGTAAATTAATAACAACTGTAGTGTACAAATGTTTTGACTACAATACAAGCATGTTAACAATTTTAAGACAATTTGATATAGAAACAGAATTCCAAGAGTCAACTATTTTGCCTTTGTATTAATCACATTCAATTTAGTACTTGTATGTTTTAAAGTTTACCCTTTTTAAATTATTATTATCTACATGATAAATTTCTTTAGTCAATTTAAACTGTTGTCTGAAAAAGGGGAAATGTAAATAAAGTGCAAATAAATGATGTTGTTAAACAATAGATAACTACTACACAAACTAATTTGACATTCAACACTGTCTTAAATTAATTACAATAATTAAGTGTTCATATCAATGACTAAAATATTATACAAATGCATACAGTAATACCTTTTTCCACACGTTTTCGTTTCTCTCAATATCGTCGAGCAGGTTTCCGAATGTATCGGGTAACACCTGAGCTAAATGAACGCAGTCCTCCCATCCCTCATCAGGCATCCAGCTGAAAGGTTTCTGTCGTGAGCTCTTCTCTAGAGCAATGTTACCCTACAAACACAACACTGACACATTAGTCTTCTCTAGGACAATGTTACCCTACAAACACAACACTGACACACTAGCTCTTTTCTATAGCAATGTTACCCTACAAACACAACACTGACACACTAGCTCTTTTCTAGAGCAATTTTATCCATTATAGATAAATTTAACTTTTGGTCACGAACCTTGATGAAAAAATCCACTTGTTCTTGAGTAACAAGATTTTGATCTTGCTCCAATTTTATTGTAATTTGGAAAGAGAAGAGCAGCTTGTGTTTTTCAAATATACCTGTAAAATAATGGGGGAAATGTAAAAAACAACATCCTACATTTAGTTAAAATGTTTTAAGAATCTGCACATTTAACTTGCATACATATGTTTATCATAATCCATGTTAAACATTTGTACACTAATTAATAAAACAATGCAATGAAATATATCCAAGGTTTGTTTTTTAATCACAAAAAATTATGCTGTGTTATGTTTAACTCCTCAGTTCAATAGATGATCGAGATTGACATTTCAGTTACACAATACTGAATCAAAAGTTTATTGAGTTAATTCATCTTTATCTCATCATGATGTAATAAAGAATTAAAAACACTTTACTCTTTACTATATTTATACTATATTTAATGTTGCATTTGCCAACCACTCCACTGTTCACACTTACTTCAGAGTTGCACACGTGCATGCTAAGTATTTAGAAAGATGTATACTAGTCTATTAATACTAAAAATAGCAGAATTATTGTTTATTACTTAAGGGGCACTTTATGTTGAGCCTTAGATATGGCAATAATGTGAATATAACAATTACCATGATACAATTAGGGCACTATTAAATATTTAAAAAATGACAACTATATTGATTCAAAGAAGGATATTGAATACATTTTGAAGGGATCAGCAACATATTATGACAGGTAGAAATGAAACTGGAGAACACTGTGACACTTTCCACGGAGCATCTATGATATTTAAGTGCATTAAAAATATAGACAACAGATTTAAAGACAAGCTGCACTAACAAGTACACCCATAGTTGTAGACATTGTGTGTTAAAGTGTCCATTATGTTCCTCAGTCTCTTGACGAGGATTGAGTCTGGCAGACTCTTTCTGTGTGAAAACTCAAAGACCTCAAGGTATGAGGCCAGGGAGTACTGGTACATTGTGTTCACAAGTGACATTTCAGCTAGGACGAAGAACAAGATGGCTCCTCGCTTAGCAGCAGGTCTGTAGCCATCACGAAGCTTCTCGATATCAATAGCAGTTTTAGCACCCAGCTTCAACTTCTCTGATACCTGCATTAGATAAAACATTTAAAATTACACCTCAGTGATTCAACCTCTCTGATACCTGGTTTAGATAAAACATTTAAAATTACATCTCAGTGATTCTACCTCTCTGATACCTGTATTAGATAAAACGTTTAAAATTACACCTCAGTGATTCAACCTCTCTGATACCTGGTTTATATAAAACATTTACAATTACATCTCAGTGATTCAACTTCTCTGATACCTGCATGAGATAATACATTTAAAATCCTAAGTGCTTCATCTTGTATCTGCATTAGATATACAAAACAAGCCTTGACATTTGGTATCATCTCTAAATTCTTAAACTCCTTTGATACATTTATTAGATAAAACATTTAAGATCACATCTGAGGCTTCACCTTCTGCACTGCTTACAATTTAAATTAAAAACTTCAAAGCATAACTAACAGCTTCAACTTATTTGATACCTGCAACAGTTAAACCCTTTGGGATCATACATAAAAGCTTGAAATGAAAAAACAAATGAAAACAGAGAGCATTACCTCAGTAGCTTTGGTCTTAGTTTCTTCCAGTGTTTCCACCAGCTCGACGTTGTCCAACATGTTGCCCTGAGAGGTGGCAAGTTCTCTCAGCAACGAGTCTTCCAGATCCTTCAACAACCGCTTGTTTTCACTATACAAACACAGTTTACATTAGAAAACCTGTTATAAGCTTACTTCTACATCGGTTATGGCTACCATCTACAAATTCATGTAATATCTGAACAGTTATAGCAATTAGCAAAGGAGTGCTTTCATTAACCAAAAGTCAAAAGAACTAGAATGAATGAATGAATGAATGAATGAATCACTGTTTAACCACACCCCAGCACAAAGATAAATCGGCCATTGGGTGTCAGAAAAAGGTGAGATATGAATGTATTATATAGGAATTTTTTTTAATTCAACAGTTAAAACACAGTGTATAGGGCTATGAAAAATAGAATTATCACAGCAAAGAAATAATTACAACGTATTATAAAAAAACATTTTAAGAAACTCAGCACAAGAGAGGTGGAATCTGAAAGATCCCACCACATCATTTGTACCAAATATATCTGTCCTAGATTTTGCAAAATGACTGCACTCCACCTAAATGTGGCACTTTGTCAAAATATATTGACAGTGTTCACATTGAGGTGGAGGATCTTTCTTCAAGATATATGAATGGGTCAAATATGTATGATAGATGCAAATATGTCCATATTAACTCTATACTCTGACATAATCTGGATACTCTAAACATCGAAACAACCATGATGGAATATCTGCATCTGACTTTTGTCCAGACACTATAGAATCAGCTTACATTATAAGCATAATCATTTACTAACACATTCTAATCAGTCTAGTATGTTTGACACACTAATATCTTATCATGAGTAAATGTCAGTATATTTTGTAGGATCTGAGTGGTTGGTAAATTAATCATTTGTTACGAGAGGTGAAAGATAAAAATCACATTCACATACCTGGTTTCTTGAATGAGACGTTCCCTTTGTTCCTCTAATTCCTTCCGTTCAAATTTGACAATCACACTGAGTAACTGATCTTCAAGTCCCTATAAAAGAAACAGCAACACTGTAACATATTAAAGCTATATTCACCTATTTCTACACCGAGAATGTCGTAAGTAGTTAATTTACTTGATTATTTACTTTTACTACTTTCAAAGCCTTACCTTTAGTGTGACAGTGTAGTTGATGACCATCGACTTTCCAAATATATTTGGTCCATATTTAGGATTGGACAACTTTGTGTTGAGGTACAGGCGGAAGTTTGGATCGTAGTCCACTTCTTTGTCTCCAAGCACAACAAACTCACGACCCTGGCCACCTAGCAAAATATACATATCCTACATGCTGATTAAAACATTCATGTTTTTTTAAAATAAGCAAAAGATAAGTATTTGATATTGTGTTTAATTACACACATATTTAACATATAGCTTAGAAATGTAGAAAAAAATACCCAAAAACCCAATAAAACTTGAAATGTTTGACAAATTTATTTATAAACCCTATAGTTGCATGTAATAAACAATGGATGTTAATAGGATCATTTATTTATAAATGCGTCCAATGAGATTCCCTTGAATTTGAAGAAAACCACAAAATACCTTTGCAGTAGTTTACTTGAAGTTTTGGCCTTTTATAATAAAAAAAATATTCACTGTAACTAACTGGAAGAAGATATTATAATTATACCAACACTTCAAACCTGAATATTAATTTTTAATACATCAATATCTATGAATTTCTGAAAAGGAGGTGAGATTTCAAAAATATCCTAAAGGTTTACAGAATAATCCAATTGATGACTGTTCAAATTTTTAAGTTTGGGTAATGGTAAGGATAAAACAATAATTGTAAAATCTCAAATGTAAATAAAACTAATTATGAACTAATACAGTGAAGGTGTAAATGGCAATTGCATTTTATTCTATCACATATATCTTCAAACATATATATTTTTTTTAATGAATAATGAACAGTAACTATACCTTTAATATTTTTCTCCAAGACATTGTCAATGACAGGATCAATGTATTCATCGACATCTTGAAACAAGAATGGAAATCCATACTTGATGGCCAACTCTAGCTGTTTAAGGAAGTCACTGTCATTGAAGGTACACACCTAAACAAAACAAATCATATCATCAGAATTACATTTTACTGAAAAACACTTGCAAGATTTGGAGACAATCATCAGTAAGCAACTATTTATCATCAGAAATCTTTATGTGCGGTTCTCCAGTAAATACAGCATATACTACATAGCAACAATATTCTACTTGTGACAGAATTTTAAAAATTATTTTGCATTTTTCCCAATTACACAACAAAAGATTTAGAAAGTCACTGTATAAGTACATTTTGTAATGTCATAGAAAACCACACCAGGAATTCTGAACAGTACCCTCATATACATTGTTAGATTAAGATCCTCATCTATAAAATGATGATACACCATGTGAGATCCAAACCTTGAGGTTGTTGGCTTCCTCCTTGTGTTTGATCCACTTGAGCGCCTGCTGCTGGGGGTCAATACACAGCGGGAAGCGGCTGGCTCGGGTGGTCAGGATTCCATTCTGAATGGACAGCTCATCCGGAGGAAGGCCTTCTGATGTCCAGCTGACAATAACAAACATTAATGTTTACTGATTTGTTTTTAAAGAGGAGAAAACAAGTAAATAA
The DNA here is from genome assembly GCA_032361425.1 of Peltospira smaragdina. NCBI lineage: Eukaryota > Metazoa > Mollusca > Gastropoda > Neomphalida > Peltospiridae > Peltospira > Peltospira smaragdina. The sequence goes on from JAUTBW010078859.1 coordinate 10,965, forward strand.
ATATATCATGAATGAAGAGTAGTGTTGTTCAGCAATGCTCAACAATGTTTATCTAATGCCATTTAAAATAATCTTTATTAAAGTCAACCAAGTACAAAGACAAATGATGTTTAATCTACTCACCAATTCAAAACGTTTTTGTTTTAAAAAATAATGACTGAAAGAATAATACAAATTACTCCATACTGAAGAAACATCCCTGAGCTAACAACACTGAATGGAAATGAACAGTACTAAAACCTTTAAAACTGAGTGTGAATAAGCGCACTTACCGGCTGATTTCCACGTCGTTTGTGAGCAGATCTTCGATCCTGAATGGGTCACTGAGTGGTACGCCACGGTCCTTCAGGTCGTTGATCCAGTCAGTGTAGGTGAGGTCATTACGGTACTCCCAGCTGAAGGCGCCCACGTAGCTGAGGAAAGCCGAGCTGACGAGGCAGTCACCCAGCAGGCGCACACGCTTCTCCTTCAGATCCTCCAGGTCGTTTGTCCACCTGAAACACACACACAGTTAGATTGTCTGGGGCATGCAAAACAAATATGTTTCAGCTGCTTTAGTAAGGATGGCTGTCACATACAGTCAACAACACAGTGTGGGGTTTACAAAACTAATATTTTAGTTACTTAGGTACTTGAAACACCATACACAGCTACAAAATAAATGTATTTTTGTTGAGTGGTCGTCCCACACAGTCAGCTATACAGTCTGGGGTTTACAAAGTCAATGTATTTTAGTTACTTTAGGTCTGGATGATCATCACTCACAGTTAGCTACACAGTCAGGGGTTTACACAACAAATGTGTTTTAGATACACCAAACAGAAATTGTAACAACAACAAAAAGCAGATTTGTTCAGCGAGTGTTCCACTCACCTGATGTTTTCTGATCCGAGTCCTGAGATGAGTTTGTCTGCTGCAATGAGCCGTCTCTCCATTATCTCCGCCTCATCCTGCAGTGCCTTCTTCTCGGCCATCGCCTCCTCGTACTTCCGGTTCAACTCACCAAGCTCCTTCTCCAGGGAGTTGATCTCATTGTTGATCTTATCCAGGTCACGCTTTGCTTGGTAGTATGTGCGCTCCAGCTTTGCCACCTGTAGCAAGCAATTATAATTAATATGAAATGTTTTGCTTCTGCAGAAACAAAAGAAAAACAACAACATTCAAGCCTGTTTTTCCAAAATGAACACTGTGTGAAGGGCATTTTCATAAATTTGGAAACCTCCAAATGTTTACTCTATGGTTATAACTAATGCATCAATTCCAGCCAACTTAATGATGAATTAATACATAAATATTAAAATAATGTATCTAAAATAAAAATACATATTTTAATAGAAATCATGTAATTGCCATCAGAAAACTCAATAGAAATTTCCTGATTTGTTGTGTTCTAAATGAAACAACTAAAATAAAATTACTACTATGTAAAGAAGAGAAAACAAATTGTTTTCGTTAAAACCAAAACCAATTGTGCATAACTGAGAATTAATGAAATTTGGGTTTAATTTTTTTTGTTACTGCAATTAATGATTCAATTAATGTTTTAAAGCTTCACCCACTCATACCTTTTCTCTCTTTGGCTTGATTTCCTTGGCAACAGCACAGTAGTCCATGACTGCCACAACAAACTTGAGCAGACCTCCACCAGCTCGGCTGACAGACTTCATGTCCTCAGGAGTCATGTCGATGTCCTTCAGCAGACCTGGGTCAAACAAACAAGCCATTCAGCTCTGTTAACACAATTCCTTCTACATTGCCACACTGCATGAAAACACACCAGTGTTTCATTAATTGTGCCACCTTTATGCCACCGCAGAGCAAGTTAAATTACCAAAAATACGGATACTCAAAAAGACATGAATTTAAACAGTGGCACTTCTGGTAATTGAAAAAGGTGAAAGATTCTATGCAAACTTCTAGTATATAAGCAATTAGTTTTATCTTTCTATGATATCAGTGATGAGTCTGCTCATTATATAACTAGATTCAAGGGTCATGATCCTTGAAAATAAATATATAAAGACAGGTTAGATATTTTAAGTATAACTTCATCTTTATTGATAAACTTATAAACAAACAACTACAGAATTGTCCTACAGCTGTTTACTACTAGCAGTTGAAGGTAGTTACTCACCTTTAACTGCCTGTACTTGTCGTGACCCGATGTTGTCAACATCCATCTCAGTGAGTGACTTAAGGAAGTTGGCCTCAGACATCATCGCCTTGGCAGACTTCCACGACACCTCACGAATACCACGCAGAACAACGATACACTCGCACACCGTCTGTACAGCTTTCGGAGGCTTGGCAAATGACCTGTCACAGACATTTAATTATCAAACAAATTTGTCACATCATAAATAAAGTGAACTATGATTTTATAGTGGTCAGTTAAATAAGCAGAACTTGTAGATGATTTTTTTGACAAATTAATTTCAATCTAAAAACAGTAAATCTCTTTAAAGGTGTAGCTAAACTGTTTTTGTAATACAAGCTGTTCTCACATCTGCAAAATGCAGAGTAAAAAAGGTTGATTTCCAAAGTAACAATTACCTTTATCAGTTCCTGACGTTCGGGGACGACTGCCACTCTGATTCTTTAAAAAACTCTATTACTAACTCCTGTGAGAATATGGAGAGAAAAAAAATATTCCCTGACTATTACTGATCCATCTCAGCCAGCAAAATGACACCTGTTTGATCTGTGAGAGAATGGATAGGTTTAAACTGACCTGATTTCCGTGACGTCTGACTTGTCAAGATCCTCCAGAGCAAACCTCGCAGCCTCGAGGGCAGGCAGAGCCTCAGCTAGAGCATCCTCTGCTTCTTTCTGGTGACAGGCAATAATGTACAGTGACACAAGTGACAAATGGACACAGCAGTAATAAAATACACATTTTTTGAGAACATATCATGTTACAGACAACATAATAATTTGATCTGGTAAGTTGATAAACATTGGAATTTAAATTTTAAAAAGTAAAAATAGAAGTATACCGAGTCCTTACAAGTATTTAATTTACATATTATCTTATGTCTGAAGTAGACAAATAAATATGAATTAATGAAGGAATGTTTATTTGTTTTATGAAAGTATTTTCATGTAATTTTTAAAAGCCATTATATTTTAATATATCATTATAAGATCATTTAAAAAAGTTATTATCATTATTGTTGTTTGAGATCTTTTTACACACTCAATTAGTAATTATTGACAAACTGGAAAAAGAAAAATCTGCATTATACTTCACAATGAAAAAAATGCCTGTTAATTATTAATAATAGCAACAATGATATTAACCTTTTCAACGACAATAATCTTATTTTGTTCTTCAATTTCTTTTCCTTTAATTTGTGCCAGTTTTTTCTTCTGAGTGGCTTGTTCAGTGCCTGACAATATTTCCTCAAGCAGAATTTCACAAGCTTCAGTTTTTTCAGTGACAGCAACTTTCTGAATGGCAAGCTTGTCGTTAAGTACTGCCAACTGTTCACTGGCATCGGCAATCTTCTGCAGCCCTCCAGCCAGACGTTCACACTGGGAAGAAATACAACTCCAGTAAGCAACTACACACACATCTAGGTGCTGAATGAAGACATCCAGAGAGCAACCACGAAGAGGCACTCCTCATTTTATAAACATTATACTGACAGTAATGATTTTATAAACTTAGTTCAATTCACAGAAAATATGCAATGAAATAATGAGATATAATGAAATTATGAGATTTAATAAATATGTAATAGTAATTCTTTATTTTAAATATGCAAAGTAAATGTTTCAGACAGTCCTGTGTAAAAGTTAAAATGATGATGCTATCAAATAGTTTTGCATAGTTCATAATCAAGTGTTTAATATTTGGAAATAATTAAAACTCAATTCTCTTTGGCTACTTCCTACCCATAAAATGAACCTTGGATATTTTTTCCTAACCTTTAAAACACAATTAACAAATAAAATGCTCAAAACACCAACAAATATTTACCTGGGAAAGGATGTATTGATCTTTGTCTTTCAGCAACTTGAGATAGGTGTTGATGAAATCGAGGTAGTTTTTGGGAGTCACGAAATTGCTTCGTCGCAGTCTCTGTAGGAAGAGCTTGCTGTACAAGCCGACACTTTGGTGTACCAGCACAATGTGACCCACCACGTTCTCTCGGTGGTCAGCCGGAATCAACGCGTTCTGAGAACATGAAGAATAATCTTTGATAAACATGATAAAGTCACTCTTTCAGAGGATTAAGTTCATATTTGATATAATAAAGGTATTCTATATAATTGTACCATAAGTAATTTTATTCCTTAAAATAAAACAGTAATTATATAATGAGTTTAAAAAAAAAAAAAATATATATATATATATTCCTACTAAAACCAGTTATATAATCCTTATTAATATTGTGCTGTTTGCATGGTTAACAATACATTCTTTTTGTTTTTCTTATGATTTCACAGCAAACAAATTTCTTTCATGATGTAAAATTACTATAAAAAGTTATAAATAAATTATTGTATGATTAAATAAACTTTATTTCATAACATAAAATAACTACTGCATGATTAAAAAAAATAAAAATTAAAATAATAAACATAAATAATGGGATTTGATTATATTTAGTAGTTAATAAATTCAACATGTAAACCTTTACAGAATATATATTTAGAAAACTGATGGAATACTTTTATTTTACTTGTATTTTATTTAAATATAAATATGATGTCATACAATTTCCAATAAGACTTACGTCTGGTGAGATGAACACACTGGCCACAGCATACAGAGCCTGTTCCGGCCATGGGAAGAACCAGTCAATGCTAGCGTTGTTCACCATACCTACAAAAAATAAAACAATCAGTATAGGCCAGTGAATACATTTACACAATCAAAATGAAAAGAAACAAGATTATAATATTGAAGATGTAACATAAACATGGCCAAAATAATCATTTTGTTAATACTTTTTAAATCCTAATCTTTTTATTCTTTGATATTTAATTTAATGCTTTAATCTAATTAAACTTTAATCTAATTAAACTTTCAAGATTATATTATTTGCACACTAGTCAGTGCATTGGCAATTAGTGGTTAATCATAGAGAAGAATGTGAAGTTATTCAATGATCCAGTAAAAACTGGCTCTGTGTAAGAACTGGTATCGAGACATGCACCCAGGTCCTATATTTCAAACCAAACCAAAGAAAGGTTCTTCAATAGCCTATTAGTCAATTGATGAGCCATTAGGATTTTTCAAATTAAAAAATAACGTGTTGAGTGTGTTGTTAAATAAAAATATTTTCACAAAACATTTGGTACTATTCACAAAAAATAAAAATAAAAGATAAAACCTAAAGCCTAAAGTCATGCCCTCTGCATGTGACGTGACTGTGGTGCTGACTAACCAGGGAAGTTCCGGCAGCGAGTGCGAAGGGTGTCTCCGACCGGTGACATGGCCATCACCACATGCAGGTTGTTGGCCGACTTGTTCACAAAGTACTGCCAGATACTCTCCCGGGCTGGCCCAAACCCAGCAGCTCCTGCTTCATTGCGCAGCTGTAATAGTAAAATAATAATAATAATAGTAATAATAATGATAATAATGATAATAATAATAATAATAATAATAATAATAATAATAATAATAATAATAATAATAATAATGGTAATAAAATCGTTTCTTTTCTTCAGATATCGACGAGTGTGTGACTGGGACTCACAATTGCGGCCTGACGGGCACCTGCACCAACACCGTGGGCTCGTACACATGCACGTGCGGACCGGGATACTACGCGAGCGGAACACAGTGTGTTGGTCGGTTGGCTTTCTACTTATATCCATACTTATTAGTTTATAATTAAAGATTAACCTCGCAGCCCTAGGCATAAAAACTCAGTTTTTAATTTATTGTTTTGCCAATAGAAAATCTTTTATTACGTTATTTATCTTAGATATAGCCTAAATGTTTTCAGTTATAAACAGTAGTGAATTTTAACATGGTATCCTTGCATGTGGTCTTTTGTAATTTGTAAATAACTCTTAAAACATTTACCGTGTGTATTTCTGTCAGTATACATAATATTTGCATAATACCGTACACATACATTGTTCTGCAGAATATCCCTGCGGTGTGATTGGTCCACTCCGTCGTGTGAGTAACGGACAGAACGCCGCCCCGTGCGCGTGGCCATGGCAACTGTCAGTCAGGCGCAACCTGGTGAAGCCCAACCCGCCCAGTCTGCTGACCTCAGTGCACGAGTGCGCAGGGACGTTGTTGAGTCCCTACTGGTTCCTGACTACCCCCGAGTGTATTCTCTAGTAAATCAATGTCACTCTACAAACACCTGCTAATGAAAATAAATATATAGGTTCCGTATATACGAAGGACCCTCCCCACACACACACACACACACACACACACACACACAGAGAGAGAGAGAGAGAGAGAGAGAGAGAGAGAGAGAGAGAGA
>JAUTBW010078860.1:0-10498 GCA_032361425.1 Peltospira smaragdina
TGGAAGTTATTACTAATTCTAAATGTTTTTTTCACAGTTGGTATAACGGTAGTTAAAATGTGTAATTAGCATCACATGTGCAGTTATTTATTGTTTAACGACATTCCAGCACAAAATAAAGATCAGCTGTTGTGTGTGGGTGTTTGTGTGGGTTGGTAGGGGTAAGTGATGTTTATTTGTTTTATTTGTTTGTATTTGTTTTTAAAAACTTTAAAATGTATTTCTTATCTGAAACGAATCAAACCCAGCTTATAAGGCATGATAGTTGACAATCTGTAATTCCACTGTGACGTTGTAGTTTCCAAAATTAATGGCTTCTATAGCATCAACCAATAACATTCTAACTATATTCACTGGTAAACTAAATTAACAATAACAATCTGTGTTAATATAGGCTAGTATTGTTCTTGTTAATCGTTGTACTTCTCTGCGTTCTTGCGGGGACAGATGGGTGACTATTTAACAGGTGACACTGGTCGAGAGCTTAATGTCCCGACTCCATTCAGTGGGTGTGAGTGTAGGAACATGACACTCAATGTAATTACAAGACTGGCTTTAGAAGGATTGGCCCGAGTACAAATGCTTTACCCGTCTTTGAGCCAGTTGACTTCGGGCTTTCACGACGACAGTAATTATCGGCAGTAAAATGTGTTATTTAGATTAACAGCCGGAGTGCTGGCTAGAGCCGCTACACCTGCCTAAACATCCGCGCATGAGTGAACGTCAGTACAATGGAATGACATCCGTCTGTGGCATAGGTCGGCACAATTGAGGTGAAAATGAAGTGCAATTGGATTTTACAGCCGTATTTGTTTTTCTTCTGGAATAGAAATCAGGGTTGTATCGTCTGTTGCATGCAGTGTATTAAGTGATACGTTATGTACAACCAGTATTAAATACACCTGCGATGGATGTTCCACGACACCAGGATACGGCAGTAGTATAAACATGCGATACATGTCTGAGCTATGAATGATTTGATGGTGTGATTTTTATTGTTGTTGTTGTTGTTGTTGTTGTTGTTGTTGTTGTTGTTGTTTTTAGATGTTTGTTTGTTCGTGCCGTCAGAACAGTTCACTTCGTAGATATTTTCGTGACGTCATAATCTGCTACTATACGTTTATGACTTTGCTTTACCCGTCTTTACTGGTTGCAAGATAAATATATATATATACAGGGACAGGGACATGGAAACATATTTTCATGTCTGTATCCACTTACAGTTCAGACACACCCGCTCGTGGGCACCACTTCTGGCATGGCCAGTGATTGTGTCCGAAGCAGGAGGGAGAATTTGAACAATTTTGAATTTTACACCAAATGGGGATATGGGACTTTAACTTTTAGATGCGTCGGCCGAATTTGATAATTTTTACTATATATACTTATGACGCTAAATTTTGACGGGCTGGTCTAAATTAAATGTATTGCCTACTATAAATTAAGCCCTTGAGGAGGGAGGAAAGGGGATCGGCCGCGCGGCACAGTACAGCACCCCGCGACAAATCCAGGACCCTGGCACCCCACAGTGCACTGGGCCGGCGTCCCAGGGACAGCCGGAAAGGGGGAGGGAGGCTAGCCTAATGGCCGAAACCGCCTACGCCCTACACGTCCCCTAATACCTAACTCTAGCGTCCCACCCCCCTCTCAGCCGTCCGTAGTAGTCCATTCCAGTTGACTGCGTGGCACCAGGGCGATTGTACATGATGTTAGATTCCTTGTATTTGTATTTATCCACGTATATCTAGCTGTCGAGCACGAGGTGGTGGAGATTCACAGTGACCGACCCAGCACAAGGGTACCCGAGGCCATCCACACTTTCCTCTTCATCCTGAGCCTTAGGTGTTATTTTGAGTTTAGCCGATTGTGGCATTATCATAGTTAATTAGTATTTATATACAGCCTCCAGGGTATAGTCTACCATGTATTTTGGGGCCTGTTACAGGCTCGATCCCCCTAAAGAGTATTTCCAATCTGATACAGAATTATTCCCAATTATCACTTAATAAATTCTCATTTAAGATCCTGTTACATTGTCACAACTTAATCTCTTAAAATAAAAAAATAAAATTACAACATCTGTGGGCAAAGACAAGGTTTTATAGAGTTTCTATACATTTTTATTTTTCTAAGTAATACAATGAAGGATTAAGACATCAAATTCATTAAGCCCCATTAACCAAAAATTGATGCTTATTGCGATTTTGGTGAATCCCATTTCCCTTATTAAGCCATATTTCCCCCTAATATTTCCCCCTAATATAGGGTCCCCTGTAAAGGGACCCTAGAAAATTGGTATAGATTAATACCCTGGCCTCAGATGTTATAGAGTAGTCAGCCTTAACACAAATTAGGGTGATTCAGAAAGGTCAACAAAAACAGTCGTGTATCTTTATGGCAAGTAGTCCTTATGCCCCTCACCAGAATTCTAGGATTAGGGTAGGGCTCGGGGCTCATAACTCGAAGCAGTCGTAAAACTTACATAAGACGCAGACAAAATTTACCAGTCTACAACAGCACCATTTTTAAAGTAAGTGCATAAACGGGTACATATTTAGGTGTGTTTCAATGATAGTGACCTAAATATATGCTCATTTACGTTCATGGGTTATATAGGATTCATCACAAGTGTTTTTTAATATGGAAAATATCAACCGAGTGTTGATTAATGTCAAGAGGTTGATATTTTACATATTAAAAACACAAGTAGCGAATTCTATTTATTCTATAACACATGTCATGCAACATTTTAAATTAACTGTTTGGTATACCAAGTAAAAAGGAACTGTCAACTGACGAAAACAACAGTTTAACGTGACGATTTTAACTGATTCTTACTGACATGTTACGTTAAGCTGTACATATCGTGTACAGCCAATTATTATTTTACTAATTTGCATACCATTACCACACAGCCCTCCCAGAATTTAAGGAAGACTGCTCCCATCCATCACACCAGTCCTACAGCAATGGGCTTAAGTTTAGGTTAGGTTATGATTTGGGTTATATTAGGTTAGGTTATGATTTGGGTTATATTAGGATTAGGTTAAGGTTTAGATCTGGTATAGGTTAGGGTTAGTTGCAATGATGAAGAGTGTGAGGAGAAATCGACAAAGCAATATTCATCACATTAATAAACAAACAAACAAATTAAGTTTGCAGTTTAACTTACCAATGGCAAGTACATATATGAAAATAATTGTCCATCTCTGACTATTTATAATTTACTAGAGCTGTCACCAATGAAAGAAATGTTTATTTAACGACCCACTCAACACATTGGTGTACAGTTATATGGCATCACCAATGAAATAAGTTAATGTTACATTTAAAGAAGTGTCTCATTAAAACCACTGTTAACCAGAAACCACTGTATAGGCTCTAATTCACCAGAGCTATTACCAATAAAATAATTTAACAATGCAACCACATTTAACAACATGCCATGATGAAAATATCTGTCTTGAAGAAAAACACTGCATATGTAACAAATTACAATAAATTATATTAACAAACCACAGGATCATAGCTAAGAATTTTATTTAAAACAAAAATAAATAAATAATAAATATCTTTGATATTGCTTGCATACCATACTCATTGCCACTATCAGCATCCTCATAAAATTAGCTGTAATTTAAATACGGTATTCTTTTACAATTTAGTAGAAGTATCACTATTAAAATAATGTATTAATGTGGCAACATTAACTAATCAACATGTGAAAATCAGATATGTTATGAACAGGTGATTAACAGTATTAAAACTGTATCAAGAAACCACATTTCTCCAGTTAATAAGTTAAAAATATAATTAAACTATTTAAAAAATCAATGACATACTTAACAATTTATATTGATCAAACTTAGTTACTAAATACCACAATTATAATAACGGTACATTAATTTTATTTTTTTAATGAACGGTTATATCTAGTTGCTAACTAACAAGGATTGTTTTCAGATTGGTCACGTGATAACAGTACAATACAACCACATTTAATCAGCTGCATATTAAAAATACGTTAGCAACAACCAATGGCATAAAACATCATGAAATCAATACCATGCAATCACATTTAACTACTTGCAGTCAATATGCTAAAAAAAAAAAAAAAAAAAAAAAAAAAAAAAAAAAAAAAAAAAAAAAATCCATAAGCACTGAAGAAGTTACATACCACCATCATAAAAACATAACTGTATTCAACCATCATACATTTTTTATTAAAAAAATAATAATAATAATATCGGTGTCGGAAACAATATAATAATTATAAAATTAAAAAAACTAGTTGCCACCTGACAGGGACCGATCTCAGATAGACCACATGACATTTAAGCGCAATTACCACTACGCTATTGAGGCATCCTCAACCATCACACAATATCACCATACATTTGATTAACCAACATATTTTCTTTTCTTTTTAATATTATCAACAGGTGCACACCATTATCATAAACCTTTCACCATGCAACCCCATTTACCTAAGAAATATGCCAAAAATATTTGTTATCAATAAATATTTGCATACCATCATAAAAACATCACCATGCAACTACATTTAACTCTTTAAAGAAATTATTATGTTAAAAATATGCATACCACTATTAATTTAAAAAAAACTATTATGCAACCACTTTTAACTAGTTAACATTTTCTATCAAAAACTGTATTCAACCATCACACAATATCAACATAGAATCACACCTGATTAGCCAACATTTTAACAACATTTGTTATCAACAGGTGAACACAATTATCATAAAACTTTCACCATGCAACCACATTTGCCTAGACAATAAAGTTATTCTAAAACATTTGTTATCAACAGGTGAACACCATTATCATAAAACTTTCACCATGCAATCACATTTGCCTAGACAATAAAATTATTCTAAAACATTTGTTATCAACAGGTGAACACCATTATCATAAAACGTTCACCATGCAACCACATTTGCCTAGACAATAAAATTATTCAAAAACATTTGTTATCAACAAGTGCATACCACAATGATATTTTTAATTTCCATGCAACCGTATCTGCCTTGACAATACATCTGCTCAAAACATCTGGTATCGACAAGTGCATACTAACATCATAAAAACATCACCATGCAAATTTAACTACTGGTAATCGATATGCTACAAAATATTTGTTATCACGAAACAGATGCATACCACCATCATAAAAAAAAACATCAACATGCAACAACCTCTGACTAGCTAAAGTGATATTTTAAAACAAAATTCAGTGAACTGAATAATAATATTATTTGTTTTATTTAACGACACTATCAATACATTTTTTAATTAACGGTTATATCGGTATTGGTAATATTTTAATATGAAAAATCTCTAGTGGTTACCTACCAGGGATCGATCTCATCAACTGATTGTCAAGCGGGTGCATACACCACTAGGCTATCAATGCACCTTTAGTCAACTGAATATCACTGCATCTTATTTGCCAAAAAAATTAATTAATAATTAGTGACAGTTGCTAATCAATGAAGATGGACTAGAAAATAATGTTTACTTACACAGAAACTGTATATCGGTAGCTATTTCAAGTAATTTTCTTTTTCTGAATTAGAACTGTAAACTGATAGCAATATGTTCTGTATTGTGATTGGCTCATTTCTATAATCAAATAGATAATACCAAGAAAGCTAATAAAGTCATCAGAAAATTACATCATTCAGGATGTTACAGGTAAAGTTGTTAATTCAAGGTTCTACAGTTAGGATGTAGCTAGGTATTCTTTTCAAGAAACACTAATATAAAGTTAGTTCTGTAGAAAATTATTCAGTTTACAATGGAGATAACCATATGGAGTTTTGCAATTTTTGGGTTTATTTGATCCTGCAAATGTAAAAATGTTTAACCTCATGCTTATGCCTTTGTTAAAGTTACATTGTCAGTTTATCATGTTTTAACACTGGTTTCTAATACAACATACAAGCACGGAGGTACCTGAATTACATTGTCGATTTACCATGTTTTAACACTGGTTACTAATACAACATACAAGGACAGAGGTACCTGAATTACAGTGTTGATTTACCATGTTTTAACACTGGTTACTAATACAACATACAAGGACAGAGGTACCTGAATTACACGTGTTAGCCTTCGCTAACAGTTATACAGGCATTTAAAAAAAAAAAAAAATTAAAAGGTCCCTAGAGGTAACCTGACAGGAATCGGTCCGATATCGATCACATGTCAGGCAGATGCTTTCATCACTAGGCTATTGAGGTGCCTTAAATGTAACTTTAATAATAATCTTTAAAAATTAATATTAGCAATATCAATTACTAACCTAATATCCTGGAGAGGAAATCCAGGGGAATTCACTGGACATACACTGTTGAATCTTAATTAAATATAAACAGAAAAATTATTATAATTATAAACAATGATTAGCAACTGCCATTAATATTTGGTAGATAAAATAATCTGAAAATAATCATGAAAACACCAAAGAATTTGTTTTAAAATTTTTGAGGCTTTATTAACAATTTTTTTTTTTTTTTTTTTTTTTTTTTTTTTTTTAAATAATGTAAATTTATGTTTGATTATTGACTAAAAGTAGTATCTTTGATGTCATGGACCAATTGTATGATATAGATTTAGGATTACATTCTAAACGGGGTTGTTGTTGTTTGTATATTTGTTTTAATTAAAAATTATATACTTTTAAGTTTTTATTGTCCCTGATTAGCAAAACTGTGGTGCTAATTATAAATTAAACTTGATTAAAAAAAAGAAATAAGAAAATGAAAACTTGATTATTGGGTAAATGAGTGAATTTTGTAGAGAGATCTTATTTTTGTAGGAAAATCATGAAGAATTACTGAAAAAATTTCTATGGTTAAACACTACACTAAAATTAATATATATAGAGTCTAAGAAACTCCAAACAAGTGTTTGCTATGAAAGATCGTCAAGACTAAAGTTACTGAGCTAAAGACAAATCTATGAAGATACACGTAAACAAAACAAGACATTAGTCTCATTCAAATCTGTCAGACAACAGACTGAAACCTGTTAATAAGAGTACATGCAAGATTGTGCATTCTCATGTACGTACCTAAATTCACTGCAACTAAAACAGAATAACAATACCATGGAAATAAAAAAAAATGAAAAATACGAAATTTTAATTATACAAAGGTAGTAGCAATAGGTGTGTAAACTGAATATTAAGATGAAAGGGAAGTAAGACTAAATTTGTTTGACAAATTAAATTAGTAAGAGAGAGAGAGAGAGAGAGAGAGAGACAGAGAGACAGAGAGAGATATAGAGACATGGAGAGAGAGAGAGACAGAGAGAGAGACATGGAGAGAGAGAGACAGAGAGACATGGAGAGAAAGAGAGAGAGAGAGAGATGGAGAGAGAGAGGGGGAGAGAGACAAAGAGAGAGAGAGAGAAAGAAAAAAGAACAATATGACCAGAAAGAGACACAGAGACAGAGTGAGAATTATTTAATGACACACTCAACACATTTTATTTACAGGTGTATGATGTCAAACATAATTAAGGATTATTATGATAATGAGAAAAGAAACCACTGCTGACACATGAGCTACATTTTCTGATTAACAGCAAAGGATCTTTTATATACACTATCCCATAGAGAGCATAGCACATACCAAAGTCACTTGTAATTTTCATTGCAATAAATGATCTATTAATCAAAAACATTTTACTATCATGGCAGCAAAATTAACACTGTTCCATCACTAATTCTAAGTACTAGATAAAGTACTACAATTATTATATTTCCCACTGACACTCACTTGTAGTTTTCTTCCAAATTCTGTTTGAATGCCACCTCAAGCTTTTCAAATATTTGCGGAAAAAAAAGATAAATTCCACAATTTATTGTCGTACTAACAAATGTCTCTGGCTTTTCCACGTAATGAAGAACCTAGGAAAAAGAATCAAATAAATACGATCATGTTTTGTAAGCAACTGTCTTTAGAATTTTAAAATAATAATAGTTAAGTGAGAGTTCCATATGAAACATTCAGAACTGATGGGCATTTTCTCCTGCTCTTCATTTTGACATTTTGGTGATTTACTGAATTTAATTTTTTAATGCATAAACTGAATACATCATAACAACAGTGCCTATAATTCAATAAAAAAAATTATTTGGTTGTTTGTTTGTTTGTTTATTTATTTATTATCTATCTATTTACCTATTTTTTAAATTTATTTATTTATTTAATAATAATAATAATAATAATAATAATAATAATAATTAAAAAATAATAATAAAATAATAATAATAATAATAATAATTATTATTATTATTATGATTATTATGATTATTATGATTATTATTATTATTATTTTGTTTTTAACATTAGTGTTTTTAATTTGATTATAAATTTATTTAATTATTACCAATCATCATCATCATTATCATATTATTATTATTGTTATTGTTATTATATTATTATTATTATTATTTTAGTCATTAAAGTCATTATTATTATTATTATTATTATTATTATTATTATTATTATTATTATCATTATTATTATTATTATTATTATTATTATTATAAGGAGGTGACAGTTGAAGCATGATGTAATAAATAAATAAATACATGTTTAATGACAATCCAGCATGTAAATTATGAACAACATGATATTATATTATGAATTTAACAATTCATTAAAACACAGTTAAGTGTATAAATCAGACTCTTTTAAGTATGATGTAATGATGTTTGTGTGCACATTCAAAGCAAATGTTATATTTGATATAATTATAGTTTCAGGACAACTTTCGTTTTGCATCATGTCACATCATATTTGCATTTTTATTTAATAATTAAATTTAAAAATAGGACAACTTTCATTTGGCATTCATTCACATCATATTTGCATTTTTATTTAATAATTAAATTAAAATTATTAAACATTTTATTAAAATAAAAATAAATCAAAGTGTGTGGTTAGGAATATAGTTTGGTCATACCGGTAATCAAACCCTAGATGTGCTGTATTACGTCATCGTGAAGAGTTTAATTTGTTATCTAATTAAAATCCTGATGAGAGCCGCTAAGCACCTGCCACCTATTATATCCACTGGACACCTGGACTTCAGCCATTGTCTATCGCACTGACCAATCGGATGTGAGCATCTGCTACTACTGTCTTGAGAACTGGTGTGAACGCTCTGTCAACAGTCGGTGATTGGTTCTAACCTGATTCATGGTTTTCGGCTGATCATGACAGATTGGTGACCTGAACCCTCAGCAGATGCTCACTTTGTAAAGAAACATTAAAGTCACTCTCTTTGAAGATGTGCACAGAGGTCACAATCCATTGTCCTTATGACTTCTAGATAGTCCGATTGTGTCATTACAATTATAGGGTTGAAGATAGCCCAGTGGTGTAAGAACTCACAGGATGTGGGATCAAATCCTGTCAGTGAGCCACTGATGTGGGGTTTTTTTCTCTTTTTTTCTCTCATACAAATATTTCTAATGCAGATGTAACCATTAATAATGATGTGTTGAGAATATCATTAAAGAAACAAACGAATGAACGAACGAACGAACAAATGGATGAACAAATGAATGAATGAACGAACAAATGAACAAACAAACAAACAAATAAATCAATCAATAAATAAATAAATAATAAGTAAACAACACAATATTCATGAATGAATAGTATTCATGAATAAATTAGCTCAGTGTTGCATTATTCACAAATAACCATATTCATAAGTGAAATATTCATTGCAGTATTCATGAATAAACTATCAGTGTTGCAATGTTCATGAATAAATATGCTCTGCATTGTAGTGTTCATGAATAAATAAATAAATAGAATTCATGCCAGTATTCTTGCTGTCATATTATTCATAAAAAGATGCTCTCACATAATGCGTCTTTATTTGTGAATAAATACTCTGTTATATAATTCATGAAGATGTGCTCTTTCTCTGTTGTAGTCAGTATTCATGAACAAGCGTGTACTCTCTCAGTATTACACCCGTTGGGCTATGTTCCATTCCAGCCAGTGCCCCATGACTGGTATATGATATCCTGTCTATGGGATAGTGCATATAAAAGATCCCTTGCTGCTAATCGGAAAGAGTAGCCCATGCAGTTTGGCAGCAGGTTTCCTCTCTAACTATCTGCATGGTCCTTAACCATATGACTGATGCCATATAACCGTACACCAATATGTTGAGTGCGTCATTAAATAAACATTTCCTTCCTTCCTTTTCAGTATTACAGTATTCACAAATAAATATGCTCTCTATCCCTCTCTCTGCGTGTTGCAGGTGACGTTCACGAAGCGCAAGTTCGGGCTGATGAAGAAGGCGTACGAGCTGAGTGTGCTGTGTGACTGCGAGATCGCCCTCATCATCTTCAATGGCTCCAACAAGCTGTTCCAGTACGCCAGCACCGACATGGACAAGTGCCTGCTCAAGTACACCGAGTACAACGAGCCCCACGAGA
>JAUTBW010078971.1:0-10494 GCA_032361425.1 Peltospira smaragdina
AAAAAAAAAAAAAAAAAAAAAAAAAAAAAAAAAAAAAAAAAAAAAAAAAAAAAAAAAAAATTGATCAAAAGGAGGCGGGGTCATTTGTCAACATGGCTGCAAAAGCAACAACTGCAGACTGGGAATTTGACAAATTTGACGATGGGTCGTTAAGTATGTTTTATGCTTTATCCTGGGTGAAATAAAATAATGCTTTAAGTTGTAAAATCAGGAATATATAAATATTTTATCAATCATCAAAGTCACATAAAATTTATAAATATTATTTTGGTAGCCTGTAAAGGTATGGTCTGGTATATAGCTGTAGCTAAATGTTTTGTACTACTGTAGTGGCTATACCTGTAGGCCTATAAGAAAAACACTCCACCATAAGCAATACAATTTGAAGCAATCCTCATGGATGATTTACATGGCTGGACTTTCTCTTGGCACTGTCAGTCGATTTAAAGATGGATTTGTTTTCAGTTTTGATGGGAGTGCATATAAAAGTGGGGCTTGGTTTTTGTGGGGGAATATATTTGACAATGTATTCAGTACTGCAGCATAAATTCCATAATAATTAGACTTTTAAATGTGTGTTTTCAACAACTAAATTCCAGCAAACCTTTTGTCCACAATATATCTGTGCATGCATAGACAATGACAGGGGGGAAATGTTTTATTTAATAACACACGCATCATATTTTATCTATAATTAATGTTATAGGCATCAGACACATGGTTAATGACCATATTGTTAGAAAAGCTGCCACCATCACATGTGCTACTCTTTCCAATTAACAGTAAGGGAAGGAATCTTTTACACAAACCATCCCATAGACAGGATAGCATAAAACATAATTATAAAATTTAGCAATCTTAAAATGAAATTACAACATTACTTATCAAAACCAAAGATCCAGTTACATATTTGTTGGTAAATTAGCAATGAGGCTTCCTTGCATAATGTTAAAGCTTGTAATGTGATTTATGTTCACAGAAATTGTCGGAGAGCTGCAGCTGAAGAAATACGGCAAGTTTTTGGAAGACTATGCCTCCCAGCTGAAGGAGATAGAAGATGCTCTCAATGAATCCATCGGAGATTGCTGGGACATGACCCTTGATCCCATTTCTCTGCAGGTATGCATAAAAAAACACACAAAACAAACCCAGTGTTATTATCCTCCTTTTGTGAGGATATGGGAAAAGTGAGAGTGGGATTGCAAAACAAGCATTGTAGCTAAATTGCTCACAAAAGAAAAACATCAAAACTGAAACTGTAGATTATATCATGTAAGTCATAATCAGTGCAGAGTTTAATATGGTTGGAGGCATTTGCATTATCTGCCTTGTTAATAAGGATGGAAATAGTTACAAATACCATAGGTATATTTGTATAGTCAACAGTTGCAAATGAAATTTCAAAGTTTAAGTTTGAAAGATCATCAGGTCGATTTGTTTTATGTACACATTCAGAACAAACCTTTATAGTGAATTCCCATCCTAGGCACACACCTCAAGACATTTTATCAGTAATTTGTAGTAACTGTTAAAAGTTAGTGAGAAAAAAGAAGATATAGTTTACATTACATTTACTGAATCCTTAAGCATTAATTTTAGCATGAATTCTGGTTTCTGGTTAACACTACAGTACTTGGTATATATTTATAATGAAATGTGAGATATCACTTATTTGGTGAATTACGTTATAAATTGGCCAATCTGATGTTGGTTATTACTTTATATACATGAAATCCAGTATGAATTAATTATAGATACAAATTATCACCTCATTTATATAAAAATTTAATTTCGTTATGTCTATATAATACTGATTATCTTTTCATATCTATAATTGAAATACAAATGTGTACTGTCACATTGTCAGGTTCTGCCGTATGAACAGACTAGCCTGCTGCAGCTGATTCGCACGGACAACAAGATTTTCAACAAAGTGATCACTGTGCTGGCCGCTCTGTGCTGTGAGCTCAGTGCACTGAAACATGAAGCAGAAACCAAGTTCTACAACGCCTTGCTCTTTTACGGAGAAGGCGGTGAGCCCTTCAGTGTATTAGCCTTAGTGCAGTAGCTTCATTGTAGTAACTCAAGAGGTAGCATTCACTCGTGGTGCAGTGGGGGTCATTAGATCAATCCTTCATGGTGCAGTGGATCATTGGAACAATTCCACATGGTGGACCCATTGGGCTATCACATTCCAGCCACTGCTGCATGACAAAGTCTGTGGTCTGTGGGATGGTGCATACAAAAGATCTATTGGTACTTATCAGATGTGGCTTCAGCCATTTTTCTTTCTAACTATCAAAATGGTCCTTAACCATGTCTGACACTCAACGACCATAGACATAAATGTTTGGAGTGCTTTGTTAAATAAAACTCTTTTCTTTCTCTTTCTTCAGTGTATGTATTTAAACATTTTGTTTCAATTAGCAGAACACTACAGTTTTGCTAGCAGATGCAAATCACAACTTGAAATGTGACATGATGTTTTAGAATAACATTAGATCCTTCATTACTATTTCATGTTGTTAACAACATGAAGGTAAATATTCAACAGCATAAAGATAGATGTATGTTTTCATGTAGTAATGAAATAAGGGCAAAAGATCAACAAATTAACGTGAAATAAATGTAGATTTTCATCTAGTTATCAAAATAAAGGTAAAAGTTGAATAACAGAAAAGTACAAATAAACTGCAATTTTGGAGTACCAATAGTAAAAATATAGGCCTACATTTTTCATGTTAATGTTGAAATTAGAAAGATAAATGTCATTTAAAGACCAATCACAAAACTGGCTGTAAATTTAGTTTGGACTGGAACTACAGTATTTGAAATAATTAAACAGATAACGTGATTGTTTATTTCAGAACCAGAGTCAGGTCTGGAGGAGGGAGACGCCCAGGTTCAGATGGGAAGAATGATTCCACTCCTACAGGTACAGAGTTACCATACCTTTATGACTGAGTTTCTGTATGACATTACTTCTTCCACCGGCTGTCATGAGCTTTAGTAGGTAACAATGAAAATGATTACATGATGGGCATAAACATAATGCAGAATAGAAGCAATGTTTGGGTTTTTTAAAACCCTGTTTATTACCTATTAATTATATTTATAAATTACATAGTCGATTTTGCCATATTTTAATACTGCTTACTAATACAACATACAAGCACTACAGCACCTGAATTACATTTTTTAGCATTGGCTATCAAGGGATATTGTCAAATGCTAAATTCAAATTTCGCCATTTTATGTAAGTGAGGCAGGTCTTACCATGAAAGAACATGTACTAACAGAGCGTTTGTATGTGACCTAGATAGTGATAGTAGCATAATGAGTCCAGTGTGGTGCGTAACATGACTGGATCGTCTTTTCTAAATGTTTAAATAATAAAAATATTCTTGACATAGTAACTTTAAATGCAGAAATAATTTAAAGAAATACTCATGAACTGCAAATATCTTAATTATATTATGTCAAATGCTTGATGTAGCATTTTAAGTAGGATGTATCATATGTCAACCATATGAGTTATAAAATATTTCCAAAACTAATATAAAATTAAAATGTATCAAGTGTGTCATTAAATAAATAAATAAATAAATAAATATGTGTACTGTTTGTTTGTTTCAGGAGCTGTCTTGCTTTGTGTCTCGGTCATATGAAGTTGTAAAAAATGTGATGCAGCAGTTTTCCTGTCTTTATGCACTGGCAAGGTAAATAATACTTCCTATGAGTCACTTAACAGTGTGTCTAGTATATTGGTATAGCTGCAGGTGAAATGTGTTGAGTGCATCAGTTGTGATGTGTGTTGGATTTAGGTCAAGGTCAAGGTGTTTTAACGTGCACATTCAGAACTAAGCTGTTATAACACACGCCTGTCGTGGGCGCAAGATCTGACATCGCCAGTTCCTCCGTCCAAGACAGGATAAACTTAGGGCTTGCTGTTCCATTCATGTAAGAGTAATATTCTTCTTTAGGTAATGGAGTGGCCCTACTATTGTAACAGCCAATGAAATGGCTCAATCTTTCCAATAAACTCATGTAATAATAATATCCTGCTTTATGTTTGATCGAAGCAATCATATGCTTATTTAGATGACTTAAATACATTTTCTGTGGAATAAATTTATGCAATACATTTATTATTTGTGATTTATATTACCTATTACAAACTAGGTGGCCTAAATAAAAAATATTAAAAAAAGGTGAATAATGTCATTATCTATCACTGTTAAAGTATGTCAGATTGGAAGTTAGTATTATTTGACAACTTGATGGCTGGCTGTTTCAACCTTTGATATATGTAACATACCCCGTAGTATTCTGTATTTATAATATTCATGTTAATATTTTAATAAGGTATGGTATTTCAAATGTATATCATAAACAGTTGTGCTTTGTTTTTTGTTTTTAATTCTACGCACCATTGTGGAACTAATTCCTCCATACACAATTGACGGTTTTCCCACCACTTGCAGTTTCCAGGCATCAATATTGATACAAAATGCAGCATTCATGTAGGCATGAGCACTCTGTTAGAATGAATAAATGAATGAATGAATTAATTAATTAATTAATCATACAATCAGAGAACGAAAGTTAATTAATTAATAAAACGAGATATAGTAACAAAATTATCATTTATGACACATTCAACACTAAGAGCTCCAAAACTCAAACTGGATTTCATGAAACAAATGTAATTACAGATTATAATAGCTTCATACACCTCCTCTTGCTACTACAATCATACTCTTACGCCTTTCACAAATTCATGGTGCAGTCGGTCATTAGATTAATCCAATATGGTGGACCCATTGAGTTTCTTCACGTTCCAACCAGTGCTCCACACCAAATACTGTAGTATGTACTATCCTGTCTGTGGGATAGTGCATATAAAATACCTTTTGCTACTAATCAGAAAAAGTAACCCATATGGTTTCTTCAGCAGGTTTATTCTCTTTCTAACTATACTTCTGATGCCATAAAACCATAAGTAAAATGTGTTGAGTGTGTTGTTAAATAAAACACTTCTCTCTCTCTCTCTCTCTGGATGGAAGTGTTCTTCAAATGTAACATTATGAATTATTTACATTCATTCTATAGTTCTAAACCATATTATGTCTAATATTGTATAACCATAATTAAAATATGTTAAGTACATCTTTAAATCATTTCTCTTTCTGTCTCTATCTCACTCTCACTATATCTCTCTCACTAACTTTCTCTCTGTCTTTCTCTCTCTCTCTCTCTCTGTCTCTCTCTCTCTCTCTCTCTCTCTGTCTGTCTCTCTCTCTCTCTCTGTCTCTCTCTCTGTCTCTCTCTCTGTCTCTCTCTCTGTCTCTCTCTCTGTCTCTCTCTCTCTGTCTCTCTCTCTCTCTGTCTCTCTCTCTCTGTTATAATGGCCTGATGCCATGTAACTAGTGTATTATTGAATAAAACATTCCTCTTTCCCATGCCTCTTACAGGTAGTTTTGGTGTATGGTAGTGTTAGTGGTTGATTTTAAATTTTTCTTTATTTTGGTGGTGGTGGTGGGGGGTGGGGGTTGAGAGGGAGAGGGGTTAAACCATTGTTAAAATATATTTATAATAAAGGGTTACATCATCATCGTTAAATTACATTCGGAATTCGTTGTATCTACCAATAAGTTTAAACATTTACTTTATATTTTTCAGGCGTCACCATAGTGACTGCAGAAACATGTCCGACCACCCTCATCATCACAAGCGTCGCCATAGAAACCACTGCTCACACACCTTAGACGAGAAGCCGAAGGAGAGTCAGGACCGACGCAACTACTACCTCGACTTGGCGGGGGTTGAAAACAATGCCTCCAAGTTCCAGAACAACCCCTCTGTCCCCACCGCGGGGTCAGGGTTTGTCCAGACAGGTCACCACAGGTCAAGGTCACACGATGTGACCACGACCACGAAGAAATATGATAATGCGCAGCGAGAGTCAGAACGTTTAGAAAAACATTTAGCAGGGGTCAAAGAGGAGCACACGAGGTCAAGGTCGTTTGACCCGCAAGAGGTCGGAGTTCATTCACCGAAAGGTCAACCGAAAGTGCCAACCTCGCCTCATAAACATGGCGGCAAGTTTCGCCCGGTGAGTTTGCCGACACATGTCGCGACGACAATGTCACCCCATTACCATCGACGTCATCGGCACAGAGAGAAGGATCATGGGATGGCTATGCAGCAGGTTGCAGAGTGGATTGAGAGGGAGCACGCTTGGGAGGGGGAGGGGGAGAGGCTTGTGGTACAGAGACATGAACACCACCACATACACGAACACCACCACCACCACCACTACCACCACTACTATGAGGCGTAGTGGTGTCGTGTGTGTGAATGTGACATCTATAAATATTTAAAACCATTCTAATGTGGTATAGAGATAATAATATGAACACCACCACCACCACCACTAATACTATGTGGCATAGTGGTAAGGTGTGTGGGAAGTATATTAATATTTTTAAATATCCTAATGTGGGACAGAAACATTAACACCAATCCCACAAGACATAGTGGTATTATGTGTGTAAATATGACATCTATAATGGTACAATATTTACACCTATTACGCCTGTCTGTAATGTGGTACAGAGACAAATACGTAAGCAATACCACCACTATCACATTACTGTAGGTTATAGTGGTGTCCTATGTGTATGACATATATAAATATTTAAACCTATTTTACTGTAGTATAAAGACTTAAACACATTATTACACTAATATGAGACATAGTGTCGTGTGTGACATTTATAAATATTTAAACCTATTACATTGTGGTATAAAGACTTAAACACATTATTACACTACAAAGAGGCATAGTGTGATGGGTGACGTTTATAAATATTTAAACCTGTTCTAATACAGTACAGAGACACAGACATCACCATCAATATGAGGCTTAAAGCATCCTGTGTGAATGAATATTTAAAACTATTGTAATGTGGTACAAATTGAGAATACCACTATTTAGAATACCACTCTGGCACAAAGTCACCAGCACCACCACTGTTCTGAAACATAGTAGTGTTGCATATGTGTGTATGAGCGAATATGCAATTTATAAATATTTAAACCTGATTGATACATATTGATAATACTACCATGTCAATACCACTATGATAAGGATGGTAATGGACTCGTGAATTTAGGTTTAACTTCTGATGTATGGTATGGATTGATACCACCCATATTTAGTGTAGTCTGTGTTTGAAGAAGAATATCTTAAATATTTAGAGTACCACTTCAACAAACCCATTACTGCTATCACGTTATTGTCAAGTCCGCTGATCATCATCCACATGGAAATGACACTTCGTATGTACCGCTATGTTTGCATGTATGCCCATAAAACACTATTAAGTTGGCATTTAATGTGCTGATGTTAAATGATACATGTTGTCGATACAGCATTTGACATAGGCCAGACACTGTTTAGTTTTGAAATATTTTATTCATTATAAAAAAAATATTAACAGGATTGCGTGAAACAAAGACAGACGTTGTACACACAACCAGATGTTATATTCAGGTTCAGAAATGAAATTAACTGACTGCAGAATCAGCCTTCATAACTCGTGTAGTGTGAAAACCACTGCTGGAGTCATGTTAGAAGTGCTGTATGTGGTGCATGAATTATAGAATTACAGTTCATGTGGATGAATAACAAAATAATTAATATTTATATTCATTTCTAATGTGGAAGTCAATTTAAATTGGATATATGCATTCAAAAATGGATTTTCTTGAAATTGTGCAGTGTCATAGTCTTGAAGTGATGTAACACACATTCTGATTGGTCTTCAAGTGATGGCACATTAATTATGATTGGTCAAGAAGTGAGGTAACATACATTCTCATTGGATCAGATATTTAGTTTCTGACAGTACATAAGGCAGAATTCTACTGGATGTTTGCAGTTCTAGTAGCCATGAGTTTGTTCGTTGACCAGTACAATCTTTTATTTTCATGATTATAATTTTATATAAAAAGTTACATTATGTAAATTATACATTTCTCAATATCAATGTTTGGGCTTTTTTGATTGAATAACAATGCTAGATTTGACCATGTTATAAGCCTTTAATAAATTCATTGTCAAATTTAACATTAAATTATTCAGATAAACCATGGATATGTAGTATATTTGGCTTAGATAAAATACAGTTTGGCTAAATTAATGATAAATGTTACATTTACCATTTCATTGAGATAATGTTGAATTTTTTGTAAACATTATTATAATATATACAACTTATACTGAATTGAGAAAGACTCATTTATTTAAGCAAGGAAATTTGCATATGTATATTTGTCATGCTACGTTTTCATTGGCCACAAGTGACCTTTGCCTCAGCACTGCCCATTTTGATTGGACAGGCAAGCAACTACCTTCATCTACCTCTGATTCTTACACTGCTTGCCAATGTCAAGGTCATTCCACACTTCATTTGTTTTCAAATTCATACAGACCATACATGAAAAAAATTGTTTTATGTTTTCTTAAACGTATTCTTTTGCAACATGAATGTGAAAAGTTATTGGGTTTTATGTTTTCTTTAACATACTGGTATTGTTTTGCAAGATGAATATTAAAATTTGAAGGAGGTTTATGTTTTTCTTTAACATACTAGTATTGTTTTGCAAGATGAATATTAAAATTTGAAGGAGGTTTATGTTTTCTTAAACATATTGTATAACATGTCATGTATAACAAAAAATATGGCACAAGTTATGAGACAAAGGCGTCATATGTATAAAAACTTTAATTATAATTATGGTGATAGATTAATAGGCAGTCAAATATTAAACATGTAACATAATAAATCTTTATATTTTTGTTATTTGTAATTTAACGTGGCTCGTCTGGCTGAGAGACGTAGTATTTATATGCTACAGTTCATCAGTCAGAAAATAGGTGTATTTCCAAGCTGGTATAACCATTAATTTTAAAATGTCAGCATGTCATTAACTATTTTTAACATTAATTTTCAGTTTTACTTCATGCATTCTTGTTCATTTATTGAGAAAGAAAGGTGGAAATGTAAAAAAAAAAAAACTACGTTAAAATGCCTGCCATACTTGTAAAATATTTTAAAACATTTTAATTTGTTTTGCCTTATTTGTATAGATCGCCCACAGGTTGAAAAAGAACAGTTTAATTTGACAGATGATTTTAGAACAGAATGACAGCAGACATATTATTTCAGTCTTTTTTATGTAATAGTTTGAGATGTCAAGAAGTGTGATGTAAGATTTAATACTTCACACGTCATGTCAGTAAAATATGCAATGAAATCATAAGACATAAAAAAATCATTGCAGACATTGACTGTTAATGTTACATAAAACAGTGACATTCACAAGTATGTGAAAGGCCTATGGCAGTGTAACAGATCTTGTAAATTGTTCAGAGATCCTTTGAACATTAAAAACCAATTGCCTTTTAATCTCAGGGGGCGGGGGAGGGGGGTAAATTTGTTATTGTGCACACCTGTCCTGGTCACCCCACCCCCCCAGGAGCCCGAGCTGTCTGTCCAGGACAGGAGGTTAGTAGTTAAACCCTGTTAGAGGTTAGTGAGAAAGAAGAGGGTGTAGTGGTCCTACTCCAATGAGTCATTAGTAACTCGCTCTGGGTGGGAGCCGGTACCGGGATACGAACCCAGTACTTACCAGCCTTATTTTTCAGACTTATGGCTTAGACCACTATGCCATCAAGGCTAGGTTTTTTAAATCTCAGTACTGTTTGCAGTACATGTTCTTTTGTATGGTCTATGCTGTGTGGAATGCCTTGTTTTGAAACATTATGTACATTATCTGTATATTTTAAAATCTGTACATTTGAAAATGTAACTCCACTACAAATGTGCTAGTCATTTTTTGTGTATATTTTTAACTTTGAGCTTGAAAGAGACAAAAGTGTTGTTTTGATGTTTGAGTCCTGCATGTTTGTGTTTTCAATGTACAGTTTGAACATGCAGAGCTGATAGATAAAAATCAGTATTGTAATAAATTATATTAGGCTGTGTGTCTGTAGGTATAGATGTGCTGTTTTGATGTCATTATGAGTAAAAATCTTAGTTTTAAATTTGATAGAGAGAATATGACTTTACTAGTGTTTTACTTTTATAGATTATTTAAAATACATTTTAAATAAGATCCCAAATATTTGTTTTAGGTTTTTTGTATATGATTTTAGTATAATTTTTATTCGAAAAACCAACTGTCATGAATAGGATTTTAAATATGTCATTTTGTTGTTAAAAATAGTTTTGGATATAAACCTAAATTTTAGGAACATTAATCTTGAATTTAAGATCTTTTATTTACTTTTTATAAGTTGTAAAATTGTGTGTGCAAGTTTCTCAAAAAAGAAAGAGAGGAAATGATAAGAAGTACAGAGAGAGAGAGAGAGAGAGAGAGAGAGAGAGAGAGAGAGAGAGAGAGAGAGAGAGAGAGAGAGAGAGA
>JAUTBW010079082.1:0-10493 GCA_032361425.1 Peltospira smaragdina
TGTTTTAACATAGGTCATCATAATGTCTCTTATATATTAAACTGAATAAGGCCTTGTTGTGAATGAGTATAGCGTATTATCAATAAAATACCAATAATAACATGAAGTTCTTTTACTACCTTAAATGCAATTTTCCAATTGATTGTAAAATGAATTTAGTAATTGGTAGTTGACTGTACAGTGGTGTTTGTTGTATATTATTTTTAAGAATGAAGAGGGAAAATGTTAAAATGACTACCAATTTAATAAACAAATTTTTGGATATTTTAAAAGTAAAATTAATTATATTACCAAATGTATTTTTATTTATTTTCAGATAACAGATTACACGAAACAAAAGAATGTACACCTTCAGAGTGAGTGGATATTTCTTTTGTTTGAAAATGGACAATTTCTTTCGGATCATTTTATGTTTTATTTTCTGTTGTTTTATGTTTTCTGAGGCATTACAGATGTTCTGAATATATATTATTACTTTGCAGTACATTATTCATATGGGAAGGTATTATATTTGGAAATTTTTCAAAGAATTTACAATAATTAATTTATGATGTGCTATAATAAATAATACTTCTTTAAAAGTTTGCTGATTTGATACATGAAATGTCCTCGACATTCATCAATAAATGAGTTATGCATTTTAAACTATCAGTTAGTTAACTAAACTTATAATATGTCATTTTCTGTATTGGTTTTTTTGTAAAGCACAACTGGGATAGAAATTTTGATCAGCCAATTCACATATTTACTTAGTGCATTTTCTGTAAATCTCATTTTGAAATGGCCATTTTGAACAATACTTTATTAATCAGATACAAAATTCTGTATTAAAATTAAGAAATGGCTAATTATGCCAGTGGAAGGATGAGCCATGCTTTTGTTTGTCTATTAGTGTGCTTGTCAGTTGTTCGGCAGGAGTAAATAAACCTCTGTCTTTGAATTTCAGACGTCACCCATCATTAGAGTTCAGAACATCTCCCTATTTGGAAGATGGCTGGATACAAGATCTGTGAGTACTCAACTATGTTTTCCTTAGGTATATAGTTTTTCTTTTTTCCTTCTTTTAAAAAAAATAAAAAAAAATAAAAAAAATAATAAACATTTGTATCCTCTGTAAATCCTAATCATAAATGGTTTTAAAAAGGCCATGGTATATACAAATAAAAGATCCTTTACTGCTAAATAAAAAGTGTCCCATGTGGCAGCATCAAGTTTCTTTCCTCACTGTCAGAATTGTCCTTAATATGGCTAATACAGTACGATAAACCTGTTATAAAGTAAATTATTTCTGTTGTTATAAATCATAAAATGTTAAATTCTTAAAATTTAGTTTAAAATATCTAGTTCTTTAACATGTGTATTACAGTTTAGATTGATTGGGTATCTAATGTTTTGGTTTTATGCTATTTTGTTTTTAGCAAAGCTCGATATTCATCAGAATCAAGAGAAAGGCAACGAAAGATCGAAGAGGCAAAAATAACAGCAGAACTGCTGGAAGAGAAGGTGAGTATCACTTTAAAAAAAAAAAAAATTGTTTTGTAGTAGGTTATTATTTAAACTAAATGTTCACCCTGACTCGCCAGAATACAGTTTTAAAAATAATATATTTTTTAATTTGACAAACTATTATTAAGTAGTAAACTTGATTTATTTGAATGTATTCAAGAAAAATTAAGTGAAAATAAATTTACCTACCCAATATTTTGTAATTAGTGCATTTACAATTTCATCAATAAATGCTGTGAGATTTGACTGCAAATAGATCAAAAATAATAAATATTGGTATTTTATAGATAATGTATCAAAGCTCTGTTCTCAAATCATATGTATAATTTCTATTTTATTTCTTTTTTAAGAGAAGAGCCAAAGAACTTGACTTGGAGAAACAGGTAGATTTGTTTATTTTATTAATAATTATAATTGAGTGAATATATGTCATTGAAATAAATATAGAATAGTTTTTATATGTCATTTCCAGTTATATCTAAACAAACATATTTCATCATCTGAACTATCAAATGCTAACCAAAATATTAAAATTATTTGACCCAGTGTCGTTTTTATTTAACAGTATTTCTTCAATTTATGGTTGTGTGATAGTATATCCCTGTAGACTTCTATATTAACACTGATCAGACCACTAAAATTTAAACTAAGATGTTTCTTTAACCTATGTTTTAACCTGAGTATTATTTTACCTAAAGATTCGAGAGCGTATGAAGATATTTGAGAAAGAGCCAGCTGTGCTGCCTGAGCCTGAACCCACTGAAGAAGAAGAATTACCAGGTACGTCAGCTTTTAATAAGCAGGAATAGTTATTTTTAATAAGAATAAGAATAAGAAAGAAATACGGGAATAGGCCTGTATGTTTTCATAGATATATTGAACATTGAGATAAATCACATCAATAATGAATAATAAACAGTAAGTATGTTAATATTAATTATAGGTGTTTATTTATTTATTTATTTATTTATTTATTTATTTATTTATTTATTTTATTTTATTTTATATTATTATTATTATTATTATTATTATTATTATTATTATTATTATTATTATTTTATTTATTTTTTATTTTATTTATTTTTAAAAAATATTTATTTGTAATTTAGTTTTTGTCACATGAAGATTAAAAAGTATTTTGTTTAATGAGATCAAATTTTATAAAATCTAAGAGAATCACATTTCTTGAAATATTGAGAAGAATACAGTTGATGGTAAAACAGTTAATTTGCACTCGGGGGGAAAAAAGATAAATAGACACATAAGCAATGCTGCTTGTACGGATTAGAAACCATCTGATAATATTCCTTGCTGATATTTTAAAATGCAGCTGATATTGACATTTATTTGATTGCTACCTTTCAGAATTGTCTGCGGAAATGCAAGATGAAATAGACCGTGCCCTGTGTCCTCACCCCGCGAATGAGATCCTCTCAGACGGGTTCCGGCTCCAAATCTCTCGCAAGGACATGGTTACTTTAAGTGGCCTCAGCTGGCTCAATGATGAGGTATAGTATAAACAGGAAACACCCTCCACATCTCATTGAAACTTAAAAAGTATACATGTATAATAAACAGATATGTGCAATACAAGACTTGTAGTTACATTGTAGTTACAAGCATAGATATATTTATTTCAATGTCCTAGTTGGCCACGGTTTTCATATATCTTTGAATTCTTAAGACAGTTTTTGTAATATATATATATATTGCTATTTGTATCTAGTCTTTAAAGAAGTTTTTGATAGCAGTTTCATTTAAATTGTGTGTTTTTAATTTTGCTTGATAAAAGAAACTTGGTAAGAAAAACCTAACATTATTTCATGAATTGGTAGAAATTTATTTAACTGGTTATTTAATTTAGGAAATGTTACTTTTATCAATGATTTTTTTTGTTGTTTTTTGTTTTGTTTTTGTTGTTGTTGTTGTTGTTGTTGGACAAAGTGAAGAAAATAGTACTATTTTAAAGATTGCTTTATATTGATGATTTTGTGAATTACTTGACCACAAAGCAATTTTAATTCTTTTTCTTTCATATTTTCTCCCTTTTTTTCCTTTAACAATTTGCTTATTTATACTTTTATTCTCATGTTTACATTTATTATTATATAAATGTTTTTAATTATGAAATTCTATATACCATTTGTTTTTGTTTTAATTTAGATAATTAATTTTTACATGAATCTGCTGATGTTGAGAGGTGAAGAGCAAGGGATGCCCAAGGTGTATGCATTTAACACATTCTTCTACCCAAAAGTGACGAGTGGTGGGCAGGCGTCTGTCAAACGTTGGACGAGAAAAGTCGATATTTTCAGCTATGACTATGTCTTAATACCTGTACATTTAGGAATGCACTGGTGCTTAGCAGTAAGTATGTTTGATTCTTAAAAAAAGCACTGTATCTATTTTTATTTAATTAATGTTAACAACACTAGGCAGTTTATTTTGCTTGATCTTTCATGTAACACTGACAGAGTAATTATATAATTATATACCATCCAATCTTTGAGATTTATGAGTTACATGACGTTTGATACACATAACATCTTAAATTCTCTGCTTATGAAGAAGTAATTTAACTTTTTTTTTAAACTTATTTACTAGAGTGGTTTTAAATCAGTAATTCGTTAGAATTTATCAAATCCCCATCATCTGATCTGGTTTTCATGCTGGTGTGTGATTAAACATTCATTATGTTATCAGTCATTATTCAACCAATGGGGATTTTAAAAAAAATGTATTACATTTCCAACATCACAAACATATTTGAAGGACTTTATGATTAATAATAGTGTATTGGTTGTTCTTAAATATATAAGTTATTTTATATTTTTCAGGTTATTGATTTCAAAAAGAAAAGTATATTGTACTATGATTCAATGGGAGGATCAAACCCTACATGTTTAAATGCACTAAAGTAAGTGTTTTGTAAAAAATATATAAACTTAAGCTTAAAACATAGCTATACAGATTCATCTGTATGTTTGCATTATAATTACCAGCATTAAAATTAATTTATATTAACATTATGAATCTATAATTGTTTATCACTTTATAACATTTGCTTCTAAAATGAGAGATGTGTTCAAATTAAACAATGTGTTTTGAGCATTGTGCATGTTTATAATTAAAGAGGCATTGTTGATTTCATTCCAGCCAGTGCTACATGACTGGTGTATCAAAGGATGTGGTATGTGCTATCCTATCTATGGGATGGTACATATAAAAGACCCCTTGCTGCTGATTGGAAAGAGTAGCCTATTTGGTGGCAGTGTGTTTCCTCGCTAATTACCTACCTGGTCCTTAACCATATGCCTGACATTATATAACTATACCAATGTGTTGAGCGTGTCATTAAATAAACACTTCCTTCCTTCTTTCTTTTGTTGATTTCATAATGGCCACTTAAATGGTTGCAATTTATTGTTATGTCACATCATAATTAAGACAGTTCTAAAAGATGATAGAACATAGATAGAAAGATATGTTCTCTACATAGATTTACTGTTTGCATCATTTTATATCATCATTGCTCTATTCTGATTGATTAATGTTTAACTTACTGAATATTATGATAGTAAAATACTATATTTATGATTTTAAATATTTTGACATTTTAGAAAATATTTATGTGATGAAAGTTTAGACAAAAAGAAGAAACCCTTTGATCTGAATGGATGGAAGACTGAAGTTGTGAAGGTAATACGTTTATTCATTAGTGATAAAATGTTCTCCTCCTGTGATTACTGTGCAGGATTATGCAGTAAAGAAATAGCATTAATATTTCTATCTTGATAAAAAAAATTAAAAAATTAGAGATGTACTCAACACATTTTAATTAATATTTATATCATCATTATAAATATTTTTATTGGACAAAATCACTGGCTTACTGCAACCATACATATGACAGTTTCAGTTGTAACGTGTTCACAGCTATTTTTAAATGCTAATAAATAAGATGGAACATCATATTCAGTGGGAAATTGCTGAATGGAAATATAGAAGCTGCCACTGGAAATCTGGGTTTTTTATGAATTTAATTTCATTCTTAGATCATTGTGGTTCAAGCATATTACCCTGCACATGCAGTTCATCTGTGGGTACTATGTGTCGAGGTCACTGAGTTTAACTGGGCACAATCCTGCCCATAGTCCACTTCATGATTTATTGATATTTTTAAAATAATTTTACAAACTTATAAAAAGCATTGTTTTAAAAAGCCATAAGAAAGAAATTTTGTTAAAATGTGCTGCATTTTTGGTAAAGTGGCTATTTAAAAGTTCTATCTAGGATGAACTCTTTGCTAATTTACACAAATTGGAATCATACCATAATACAAACTTCATACCTAATAGCATTCAAATTAATAGCTTAACTGTGCATCTACGGCAGATAAAGAAATGAATCTTATTTTTGTTTCATGTCGGTGTCACAGTATATACTGACTAAATACTGACTTGTATATATTCATTGTTGTATAAATGTTGGACTGTTAAGTAAGATGGGCTTTTAAAAAGATGTTTTATGCATTTTTTCCAGGATATTCCTCAACAAATGAATGGCAGTGATTGTGGAATGTTTGCCTGCAAATATGCAGATTATATTACTAGAGAGGCCAAAATTACTTTTTCACAAGTAAGCAAAAAATTTGTTTTGATTGTGTAGGAAATGATTTCCTATATGAAGTGGATATGCTTTCGAAAATGTTTCACATTATAATTGGTTGCAGTATTTGAAAAAAATAATAGGTCCAAGTAGTTTGAAGCAGATAATGTGGTGTAAAGAGAAACTTCTGAAAACTGGATTTCTTTGGTAGTCCTTTAAGATCACCATATTTTGTGTAAAATACATCAATAATGAAACTAGATCCCTCAAACTAAATGTTGAAAACTGAATTTGTTTCTAGTGAAGATCACTATTAAAGGCATAATGCCACAGAATTAGAGGTCTTTATATCACTAAATACTTATTATAAATGAAAAGCATAATTATTTTAGATTACAAACCTCATTTTTGTATCTCTGAAAACATTTGAATAAAGCAACAGAAATGGGAATTCCCTACTGACCCTCGGGGTTGTTTTCATATTTGAATGTTGGAGCTATTTCGAGGTAAAAGGAGAAAATATTACATCGTATTTATTCGGAATTGATTGACATAAATGGTGTCTGTATATTTAGACGGGGGATGCCCATATACGACTCAAGAATAATATGTCAAACCTCAGGAATCCAAACGGCATCAAAATAATTCAGAAAATTTCTAAATATATTGTTAATATGCCACATTTGGCAATGATGTAAATGGTTATAAAATGTAATTTTAAGGACAAATCAAATGTATATATTTTCAATTAATACTTTGTTTGGTCATTAAGTAGGTCAAGTGGTATGGCATTATGTGTTTAAAGTACTTGTGATTGGTACAAGTAAGATGTACATGAAAAATCTTAAGATGTTGCAGTGTAGGCCTAATGTGGATTAGAATTCTAGTAAGGACATGCTGTCACATAGAATTGGACTATTTAATGACACAAAAATTATTATTTGAAAGTATTACATTTGATTTGTCCCTAAATTCACCCTATATTAAGACATCTTCAGGATAGAACAGTAGTGTGTCATTATGAAGAAATGGACAATCACCATCAGTTAGTGCATCAGAATCAATTTTGGCAAAAATTTATCTAAGCACTTTTGCAATTGAGATCTTCATATATTGTTACTTATACATAAAGAATATAAGGTCAGTTCAGCCAGCTGTATTTTTTGTTCTTTTAGGAGCATATGCCATACTTCCGACGGCGTATGGTGTACGAGATAATCAAGAAGAAACTGCTACAGTGATGCCAACAATGTGTCATATGGTCTCACTCAGATCAGCACTCTCTCTGTATGATGCAGAAGACAGGAAGCTTGAAACCTTCTTACCTGAGAAAATTAAACATCCTGCACAGAACCAAAGACTGTTGGCTAGTGCAAATAGGATAAACATAAACTGGGAAATGAAGTCACACTTTAAAAGGACCAGGATTAAAACAATTTCAGAAGGTCAGAAATACAAGTCTTGGTTTCAAAGACCAGAGATATATTATTGACAGTGTATAAATTACTAGATCTTCTTGTGAAGGTTTAAATAATTGTTTTAGACAGCCTTTTTTCATTTTTTTTTTTACTAAAGGAATGTCCATGATATGGTAAAGCAGTGCTGTGTTTAATGCAGCAGTATTTACCATGAAATGTGATGGTCATTTGCATTGACCTTCATATTTGACAGCATTTTTAAAGAGCAGCAAAGTGAACATACGCAACAACATTTTAAATTACTCAAACATATTTAAACATTAATGTCATTGCTCATCTGGCTATTTAAGAGAAATCTCTTCAGTGGGAACTGATTTTTTATTCATGACAAAACTGTAAATACAAATATTTGGAAATGTAATTAGAATATAATATGAAAAAAAAAGAAAAACGGAGACAAGCATTTTTTTGTTGCTCAGACCAGTGCTAAATATGTTTTGTTTAAATTTTTCATCTTTTTTCTGTTTACATGAGTTTTTTTCCTGAAATTTTTATATAAATATTTATCTTGATATGGTGCCACACACAGAGATAGAAATGTTACACACCGATAGAGGTAGTCTTGAGTTTTGTGTGTTACAACAGTCTGACTTGATGCCAGATTGTCTAACAATATTCAGACTCCCACTTACTAGTAATATGTCAATGGGGAACAACTTAATTGTGATATTTTTAATAGGATATCTCTGATAAATCGTCATAGCAGTGCCACTAATCAAATTTATGCAAAAATTCTCACTCACCTCACAACCCACCTGCATTATCAGTACCTGAGTTTAACTCTTTAATATAAGATAGGTGGTTTTGTGTTATGTTGTTTGTTGTGGTTTTGTGGTTTTGTCTTTTTTGTTGTTGTTGTTGTTATTATTATTATTATTTTTTTTTTTATTTTTTTTTTATTTTTTTTTTTTATTTTTTTTTTTTAAATAATGAGCATAGAGTTCATGGACATACTCAATAAGAAATTTCAGAACCTAGAGACTATCAAATAACTGGTGTGACATTTTGCAGCTATTGCTGGAATGTTACATAGAGTACTTGATAATAGTTATCCACCTAAATTTCAGACCATTATGGAAATAAATACTGTTAAAAACAACAAAACTTACTTAATTCACTGTACTAATCTTTCCTTGGCTGTCGCTCTTTTCAAGCATCTGATATAGACAAAAATTACACCAAATTACACCAAATTATATGTTTTTATATGTAAACTTTGTTTCTGTCATTGTCTTTGTATTAACCAGCAGCGTTTATAAATATGTTGACAGTCTGCTGACATCAGTATGTGTGACCTGTTCTTATAAATCTTATTGTCCCATTTCAAACACTGTTTATTGAAAATACAAAATAACGTTAAAACTTCAACTGTGATTCATACTAGTGTGTCTTAGTCATTCCTGAGTTCAGTATCTGTCAACAAGTAGGGGCCTAAGCCATTTACAGACATATTCTTTGTATGTTGTGTCCAGATGGGACTAAAGAATATGGTTACATTAAGATGCTGTGTGACATCTGCTTAAATTATCACAGTTTTTCATCAAATGTACAAAACATGATGTGTTAGTAATGTATATAATCATTGTCATCAAATTCAGTAACATGTTGTCATTATAAACATTTGGACATGAAAAACTTTTGTTTGTTTTTATTACGACCTTCATCCAGTACTAGGCTGTAAAGAAGGCTTGTGGTATTAGCTGCCTGCAGTTTGATATCAAATATGTCATTGACCTATGCAGTTGAACGATATATTTTCTGACACATTAATCTGTGATAATTATTTTGCATAAGGTGTTCTGTATGTGTGTGTGTGTATGTCTGTTTAAATTGATGTTATTCAGAGTCCGATCTCTCACTAGATTAGGCCCACTGTCACAATGTTTTACATTTATAAGATATCTCACCATGGCTCGGAAAGTGCAACCACTGTCCAGTGGTGTAAGCATGTGTGATATGTCGCTGGCCATGTTGGATCCACAGCAATGACAGATGCCTCAATAACCTAGTAGTGAAAGCAAACACCTGACACATGGATCAATTTGAGACTGATTCCTAAGAAAAATGTTTTTGGATGTCAATATAGCCATTAATAAAAATGTGTTGAATGTGTTGTTAATAATGAGTGTGAACTGAGATTTTTTAATATATCTGGTGCTGATCTGGTGTTAAAACATGGTAAAATCGACAATGTAATTTTAAATAATAAGAAATTGCTGTTTTAAATCTTTGTGCTTTGTGGTATTATTTTCAAGCTGTAGGCCTTGAAATATTTGTACCAGTATATTTAATTATTTAGAACATTTAATCCAATCACCAGTTAAACATAATCCACTGCCAATAGGGTATTGTACTATTCGCTGCACTCCAGTTGTTCAGATACACACTTTACAACTGGATTCTCATGAAAATACCCAAGTTGGTAACTTTGCCATTGACACCCACTAAATATAGAACTGTATGAGGCCAATGCAAGTATATTAAAAGCGCAATATCTCTGTATTTGAACTTATGTTGTTTTGTTTAAATTGTTCTTTTAGGGGTTTTCTCTTTGGTTTAAAATAATAATAATAATAATAATAATAATAATAATAATAATAATAATAATAATAAAGCACACATAAGCTGTAAAATATTGAACTGCAATATGTTTTGAATGATAAATAATTTTATTCGTTAATAATTTAAAAAAAAATAGTTTGGCCCATGTGGGGATCGAACCCACGACATTCGCGTTATTAGCACGACGCTCTAACCAACTGAGCTAACAGGCCGTAACATTGTAAGTAATTAAGAAATAATTATATATAAACATTACCTCTTTTCTTTAATATAGAATTAATTATAAATAATAATTATATTTAGTCATTTATTTATTAAAAATAAAGACAGATCAAAGTT
>JAUTBW010079193.1:0-10491 GCA_032361425.1 Peltospira smaragdina
TTTTTTTTTTTTTTTTTTTTTTTTTTTTTTTTTTTTTTTTTTTTTTTTTTTTTTTTAAATTATTATTATTATTATTAAAGCATATTTATGAAATAAGGAAACAATTATTTTTCAACTACCACATTGTTTTTATTAGCAAATTACAAGTATAAAAATTAACATGAATAACACGACTACTTTAAAAATGTTCCATTGAATTATAGATATTCTACATTCAATAAAATATTTAATATAGGTTTAATACAAAAATTAGATTTTAAAAATGGTTAGGATTGTTTCAAAGTGCTCATATTTAAAATGCGACATTTCTTTCACATACGCAAACAACATTGTCAAAAGTTTTTCTAAGCATGTGAAAGAAATATTTTTATCAGCAACTATTGATATTTATTATCTTTCTTTTTTAAAGGTAGAACCTTTGTTACACTATTTATTGCATAAAATAAATGTGTTCATGTGCACATCTCTATTACATCTCGTATAGAATCACTTGTACCCTGTGTTTTTAAAACATGGTATGTTCTTTCATTATTCAACTAAATGTTTTTATTTTAATAAATGTACTTGTATTGAGGATTTAATACTTGATATTTTATGGAATGTAATTTAAAATTGATTTTTCATCAATATATCTGATGTCTCCAATTTTGTATGATTATGTTCTTTTTTATATTTATCATTACTTGCACCAAATGAGGGGAAGTAACTCCTTCATATTATTTGTTTGTGGTCCATACTGGTACTCTCCTAATAAATATTAATTACGCAATAAGATATACATGTAATTGTTTTAATCTTTGAATAACAGATTACAATTAATTCCTTTTGTTGTTGGTTTCCAGATACCTAGTCACTAATGTTTATATTTTGATTTAATTACTGATTCTGTATCCTGTGTACATATATTTAAATTATAGACAACTTTCATTTGTAAATATTCATTATAATTGTGTAACACTAATTTAAAGGAAGTTTTCAGTATGTACTTTGTTTTCTAATATGACCATTCCATGTTGAACCCCTATATGCACATACATACATATATTTACACCACTATTTCGTCTCTTCTTATTTGCTATTCTCTTGATAGTAGCTTTGTAACATCAAACAGTGAGAGTAGGGAATTTAAAATAGCAAATTTTTTATCAGCAATAACTATAGCTGAAGGTACATTTTTACAAACAATGTTTAAGACCAGTGGCACCACAAAACAAACCACAAAGTGGCGATTAAAAAAAAAAAAAAAATTAACATGATACATTATAAACTTTAATATATTGAACTATTTGATGTTTTTGATATCGTTTATAACCATTTGTCATCACACAAATAAGTGACAAGGAGTAAAAGCAAATGCAAAGTATCTGTCTCATATATTTACATTTCATTATTTACATTTATATTATATTCATAATTATATATCTTACTCCTTTTGATTGGTTGTTATTAAATAATTACATTATAACTTGGATTTATTTGTGTACATTTGTCAAAATGTATGTGTACAGATATTGTTTGCTGCTAATGTGTTACATTTAAAGATGAACCAAATCACGATATTAAACGTGGAAGGATTTTACCTCAAACAATTCATATTTGACAAAACAGGTTAAATATTTTACGTGTGTGTGTGAGAGAGAGAGAGAGAGAGCAAGATCTGAGTGGGAGAATGAGGTTAATTTGTCAATGCATATCGGAAACAGATGAAAGCTTAATTAACTGATACAAAATTGCATGAGTACATTTGTTGTCTTAAAGTGATCAAATAACTTGTTCAATCTTTCAGCAAAAGCAAGTACCAAAATAACAATTCCCATATGTCAAAATATTTATACAAAGTATATATTTAATAACTAAAGGAGTGTGTTTTTTAAATATTGATTTGTTATTCTTTTTTCTATTTTTTCTTTTTTTGAATTTTTGGTATAAACCACAGAATTACTATATATACTTTACGTGTATTTTACACAGAGTTATAAATATCAGTTTGAGCCAATCCCAGCATTTGTAATGAGTATTTTATAAATTGAGAGCTTTTAAAACTGTTGTTTAAAGTAGACAGAGTGTATAGCAAACCCACATTTACAGTAATTATAACAATTACAAATGAAAACTTATAATTATACAGTTATTGTTTTAGTTTACCATTTCCAAAATAGTGATATTTTCCCCAATTCATCTATAGCATAATACTAGTCTATGCTATAGAAGAATTGGGGAAAGTTTGAGCTTTATATCTTTATGGGGGGGAAAACTGGTGGGTGTGGCAAAAAAGAACATAGAACTGTGCCCCCCAAGACAGGCACGAAATAAGACAAAAATTATTCACACTCACAATATTAGAGCTGTGTGGACAGTTAAAATTATGGATTTATATGATAATTTTCTATCAAGTCTGGTGAGATGTAAATGTTTAATCATAAGTACTGATAAAGTTAATTAGGGGTTCTAAAATTATTTTTGACGAGCTGTTGGGCCAGTAGTCATGCTTAACATTCCACTGTAATATTTATTTGGTGACCCAGGTGAAAAGGTAACTGGCCTCAGGTCACTTTATTCTAGAATTTCTGTAGATTTCTTTGTAGAGCAAATAATTACCCCATTATGATTATTATCAACTGTTGACCTTTATTATTATTATTATTATTATTATTATTATTATTATTATTATTATTATGTAAAACTTAGTTATTATATTGTCCCTTATTTTGTTTGGTATAAATCTTGAGTCCAAATTCGTAAAAACATTTTCAGTTCATTACTAAGTATTTAACTTAATAATATGCTTCAGATAATTTTAGGATTGAAATTTTGAAGAAACTGAGTTAGAAAACAAATTAGTGGAAAAGTAAACTGAGTAGAGTTTTATGGTAATTGACATGGTTCCTTATAGTTACATGCTTTATCTGTTCTAAATTTAGTTAACAACTGTAAGATACACTTGCTGTGACCTAATACAAATCTAGTAAATCTGTGTCTGTTAGTGTTCACAATAATACAAAGTGCTATTTTGTCAAGTGCATTTAACCATATTTTACATTGTGTTCATATTACATGTGTCTGGTGTTGTGAAATTGTACATAAAATTATCAGGAAACAGAAAGATCTAAGAACATACAGATATGCAAAGATATGATCTGATGTATTTTGTTATTTGTTTCTTGTCCAACCTAAACATGAGTGTGTGTATATTTTTGACATACTGTCTTTAAGACATATTTAGACAGAAGTTCCAATAAATGTTAAAGTTTGTCCAGCTGTGTTGTAATTTTTTTTAAAACCAGTGGTTGAAATGGTTGGTCATAACAAATAATTCTGATGCTTATTCTGTCATGAGTCAAGAGAACATTTGAAGGTGTTATTAGCATATATAATGATAATAGGAGTCATTTAACTTCTTTTGGACAAGACAAACGCTGAAGATGACATCCATGATTAACAACCATGATGCAACCCTCAAGAACCATGGGATACTGACAGGAATATACTGGTAGCCTGAAACTACTTAAGTGCAATATGTCACATCCCCCTTTGTTTTCCAACTCAAAACATTAGCAGTCCTTGCTCTCAATGTCAATAAGATTAAAGATAAAATACACCGTCTACTTCTGTTATCTGTTATCATTATCTATTACTTCTTGCTAACAAAAGATTAATACAATATATGCCATTAATGAAAATATTGAACACTTCCAAGTTTTTGGCTTGAACACAGGACAACCGGATCAGGTATGGCAGACTGGATCAGTTGTCTGTTGTGGGTTGAATGTAAGACACAGGGTTGAGTTTCAGATACCAGCACTGGGTGTTCAACATCACTGGCAAAAGTTACTCTTTTACGAACAGTCAGAGGAACAACCAGAATATGTTGTCAGTTTCACCTTAGTGTATCTCTGTTGGCTGTTGTGACCAAGTATGAACAGGGTTCATCACACAAAGCTTCGATAGTCGCTGGAATCCACTGTTTTATTTGTTGGTTCTGAATGCAGACTTTCATTATCAACTGATCAATGAGTCTTTCTTCAAAATTTTCATCACTTCTAAATCTACATTTATGTGCCTGCAATTTATGAACTCGTCAACAGTCTGTGTCACATTGCTTTTATTTATGTAGGTAAAATCTGTAGGCCTACATGAAAATTTACTTTTGGTTCGATTTGTTTTTCTAATTTAAAAAATATATTTTGTGGATATTTTTTATCTACTTCAGTCATGTTCATTGAATTGAACATTTTAAAACCTTTATCACCATTATAAAGTAGTATGTGATTTTTTTTAATTTTTTTTTAAAATTTATTTGTGTGTGTGTGTGTGTGTTTAAAAATATATTTTTTAATGAAAAGTACAAAATTAAATTTGTGTCTAAAAGGTTTAAATGTTTCTGGTTGGTTTGGGCGTTTCCAGTCCATTCTAGGAGTTAGGCTTATATCCATTTGTACTTTATTGATATTTGAATATTCCACAACGCCAAAATAATAACACAAATCGGTTTCAGTTTACAGCCTTGATTATATTTCAAGGGAAAACCCTCAGTACTCTTATGTATGACGTCACATCTACGTGACCTACGACCCTAAGTGATGACGTGATTTTGGCATTTTAAACGTGTTTGCGGTTTATTAATTTATCATGATATAGGGTTTACGCTAACCAGTTCTTTACAAACATCACATTGCTAAAAAAAAAAAAAAATTGTTTTATAT
Source organism: Peltospira smaragdina (assembly GCA_032361425.1). Classification (NCBI taxonomy): domain Eukaryota; kingdom Metazoa; phylum Mollusca; class Gastropoda; order Neomphalida; family Peltospiridae; genus Peltospira; species Peltospira smaragdina. Next base: position 4,704 of record JAUTBW010079193.1, read on the forward strand.
TACGACGAAATTCATTCACTTACTGTGTGACAAGTTTCGCTCTTTTCCACAAATTTCCCCCCGACACCGCCAGTTTCAAACCTAAGAATTACTAACAGGTTTACGAAGTCTCCTGAGCTTAAATGATTAAATATTACTTGGAATATGACGATAATTTATTTAATATCGTTTCCGAACGTCGAATTTCCTTCCATCCAAACTGAAACTAACTCAGTCTTACATTGTTCTGTCGTCTGACGTGTTTAGTGAATTTTCTATTCCAAACATTTTTACAGCTATGAACTTCCGTAAGCTGCCACCATTTAATGAGAATCGGGGTGATATAATTTCTTTTAGACACGACAAACACTGAAAATAAGTTTCATGATTAACGATCATGATGCAACCTCCAGGAAACAATGGGATACCGACGGGAATATACTGGTACCCTGAAACTACTGAAGTGCAATATCCTCTTAAAGATTTATCTTCAACTGATCACGCAATCAAGCGCATAATTTGTCATTTGGTTACATGTAGGCCTACCTAAAACTGCATTTTGACAGTTTTGGGTGAATGCTGGCTATGTAAGATGAAAGAAGCATGTGCATACAACAATTTCTTGCACACTGGACAGGTTTATTCATCCAATTCCGGTGTGTTGGATAAAACAGAATCTACCATGAGTGGCCGTTGAAGGTAGGGAAATCCTAACCCGAGAGATACAGCTGTCTGTCTGAAACAAGTCTTGGCTAGTTTCAGACAAAACACTTGTATTTCGAAAGTTAGGATTTCCCTGACTTCAACAGACATGATTGTTTGATTATACCTAATTACAGTTTTTAAAATATTGTCGTACTTTGTTTAAATAATAGGCCTACATAAAAACAAGGAATGTATTTTTTGGCTGGCGCATCGAAAATTGCGAAATCCCACCACACTTCATGTTTGGCTAAATTCCACACTGTCCCCATCAATAATCCATCGGTCTCAATCACTTGCCCTAGCAGAGATTCAGCCCGCGACGAGCCGTTTCTGAAAGTTGATTGCATGTGAACAGGAAAACCAGGACGACCAATATTTTGGAATTTTCCGAAAACTCCGGAATTTTAAACCCATACCCGGAATTCGGAATTAATTTCAAATATCCGAAATTTTTCCTACATTTGCTATTTATTTATTTATTTATTTATTTATTTATTTATTTATTTATTTATTTATTTATTTATTTATTTATTTATTTATTTTATTTTATTTTATTTTATTTTATTTTATTGATTTATTTTTATTTTTAATTTAAACATGTAGAAAAAGATGACCCAGTTATGTTATGTCTAACTGGCACGCTCCATTCCAAACTCATTATGTTACTATCCCTATCTAGGTTACATACAAACGCTCTACGTTAGTACATGTTCTTTCATGGGGAGACCCGCCTCGCTTAAAAAAATTTCCAAATTCGTATTTAGCGTTTGACAATATCCCTTGCTAGAGACAATGTAATATTAATGGCGCAGCTTGCTTGTTCCATTGACCATAACTATTAGAAACACTTTGTTTTATTTCCAGTGATTTTGTTTTGCAAGTGTTCCGCTGAATTAACTACAGGTGGTATCCTTGTATCAACAATCAGTTCTGTCAGCGCCCATTCATCAACTACAAATTCCTCCAAGACCAATTCGTCAACAAAAGGTAACATCAACACCAGTTCGTCGACCAAAAATACCACCAGTACAAATTCAACGTCTACAGATTCCATTAATACGGCATTAACAAACCCAGTTTCGATCAATACGGATTTATCGATAACAAAATCAACGAATACAGATACTCCAATGACTAATCCCTCAAGTACTGGTTCAATAACAGGTTCTACCAATACAGAATTAACACCAACAATGTCTGTCAGTTCAGATTCTTATGTTACAAATTCCATGACAACAAAACCATCAGACAACACTGGAAATGTTCCTAACAGAATTCCCTCATCTCCAAATTTCAAAAATACATATTCATCTGTTACATCTTCTGTTAATACAGATTCAGCTAATACAGATCCCGTGAATAAAAATCATTCAATTACAAATTCTATCAATTCACATACGTCAACCGTCTCTATTTCATCAGCCTTAAGTAATGAAACTATAAGATCGGATATCAGTACACCATTAAATAAGAATATCACTAGTTTAGATTCATCCAAAACAAAGTCCACTAATAAAGAGTTCCCAACGACAGATGCCATCACTAAGGTTGCATCAACATCACAAACTGTTAATACAGATTCAAAGACTGATCCATCCACAAAGAGAGATACGCCCACAGCAAAGGTTATTAGTACATATTCAGCAACTGCAGATTCCAGAAAAGTTGAATCGTCAACGAAAAAAACAATAACAACCGATCCATCAACCACCAGTTCAATCACTACCGATGTATCTACTATAAATATAGTTCCGACAGATCCGTCAAAATGGAATTCAGTTAACACAGATTCTTTAAACACTAATTCAATGAATACAGACTTTTCAACCATGAAGTCAATTAACACATATTCATCAACTACGAATTTAGTTAACACAGATTCCTCAACCATTAATTCAGATTCATCAACCATGCATTTGGTTAACACAGATTCGCCAACCGATTCAGTTAACACAGATTCATCAACCAATTCAGTTAATACAGATTCATCAACCAATTCAGTTAACACAGATTCATCAACCACGAATTTAGTTAACACAGATTCATCAACCAATTCAGTTAACACAGATTCATCAACCAATTCAGTTAACACAGATTCATCAACCAATTCAGTTAACACAGATTCCCCAACCAATTCAGTTAACACAGATTCATCAACCAGTTCTGTTAACACAGATTCATCAACCAATTCAGTTAATACTGATTTATTAACTAGCAAGACGATGAACACATATACCTCAACCATTAATGCAGTTAACATAGATTACTCAACCGTGAATATAGATAACACATACTCATCATCCATTAATTCAGACAGCACTGATTCATTAACTAGCAAGACGTTTAACACAGAGTCATCAAACATATCAGTTAATACAGATTCTTCAACCACTTTTGATTTAGTCAGTACAGGTCCAACATTTACTGATCGTATCAACACAGCCTCATCAGGTAGATATTCAGGAGATTCTGTTTCACCATCAACTGGTTTCTCAATAACCAATTCAAGCAGTATAGATTCATCAACTACGCATACCACTAAAATAACATCGCCTACCATAGCGTCCCTCGAAACATCTGCTCAAGAATCTGTTGTAAATGAATCATCAATCAAATCCAGTAATGGTGTTTCTAATGATGTAACTACAAAGAAAGTAACCACAGCTACTGAATCCACCGTATTTACTAATGCTACAATAAGTTATCTTGATATGCTCAATACATCCGGCACCACAAATGCAGTTCCCAGTAATGTAACTACATATTCCACTAATGCAAAATTGTCTACTATAGCCACCAAACATTTCGGTACAAATACAAAATCCAAGAAAACATTTCCATCAACATATATAGCCACAACAAGTTCCTCGAGTATTAAACATACAACGAACGTAACCCAATATGAGACAACTGTGTCAATATTAACCCACGTCAACTTAACGACATTGACTTCCTCTTCCATTCCTACAGATACGTCAGTTGCAAATTCAAATAACCCACCTACATTAACCACCAAATTTACTCATCCAGCTACAGCAAACATGTATAGCAATGCCACGGTAGCCACCTCTTTAAATTCTTTAAATATAACTAATTTAGTTCCAAATTCCACAAAGTTAGTGTCATCAACCCTTCGTCCCATGAATTTTGCTACTACGAACACAAGCTTTGTTAATAGAAATACAAGTTCTGATAGCAAGCAGTCAACAACTCGGCCATCCATCAAAACGGATTACTCAACGAAACCTTTCACCAACACAGAGATTTCTCCAAAAACAAGTCTTTTTGATACCGCTTATACAAAATCAAATACCATAAATGTACATTCTATGTCAGTTGCAGGTTTCACTAATATATCATCGTCAACGACAAATTCGGTCAGTACAGACACTCCAATAACGAGTTTCGTCTCCGCGCATTCCTCGGCCACTACAATCAGAAATGAAACGTCGCAGGCCACCATCAGTTTAAAATCGTCAGTGCCAAGTTCCATGACTACAGCTTATTCAACCACGACCTCTGTTTATAAGGATTCACTAACTACAGATTCTACCAGAAAGAATTCAGCCACTACTCAAATAAGAACATCAGGAAAATCAACCAGTACAGTAACGCCAAGTACGCCTTTTACGAAAATGTTTAATTCTACGACTGCATCGACAAGAATACCTTCATCTACATTTCTTGCAGAAAAACAAGGTGCAAATACGACCGTAAGTTCTAGCCCTACGCTTACCACGATATTGAGAACATCTCCAAAGCAAATGGAATCGAAAACCAGGAATGTCACTACCGTAACCAGAAGCAATATGATATCATCACCAGCATTATCATCATCATCATCATCATCATCACCATCTTCACAGTCAAAACCGCCATTATCATCACAATCACCACCAGGTTCGTTTCAATCATCTTCAGAACCAAAATTGTCATCATCAATGTCACCATCAGTTTTGTTTTCATCATCTTCTGAACCAAAACAGTCATCATCGCAACCGTCCACGTCTTCATATTCGTTGAAATCATTGGTATCATCGTCATCACCACCATCATCATCTACACCGTCGTTGTCTACAGCATCATCATCTGCAGCCTCAACTACATTATCGTCTACAAAATCAACATCATCATCATCATCATCATCAACTTCTACACAATCATCACCATCAACTACATCAGCATCGTCCGTATCATCGAAATCAACATCCCAGTCAACATCACGTTTGTCATCAACATCACGTTTGTCATCATCATTGCCACCGTCATTATCAAAATCTACAACATCCCCAAATTCATGGTTAGCATCGTCCACGAACACTACACCATCATCATTACCACCATCATCATTATCAACAACATCATTACCACCATCATCATTATCAACATCATCATATTTACCAACATCGTCATTATCACCATCATCATTACCAACATCATCATCATTACCACCATCAGCACTGACAACCTTACTGACAACATTACTGTCGTCATCTTCAATGAAACCTTCATCAAGTAGATCTGGTGCTACAACCACATCAACGTTATTTACACCGCGGCCATCTCAAACGTCAAGTCACTTGACTGATAATATGAAATCAACCTCAACTGAATCGGTTAGTATCTATTTAAAACATTTTGGTAATAGTGTTAATTTTAATGTTTATGGAACAGTAGACTAACTGATTCTTTATTTGGGAGGTGGGCCAAGGGATGGGGGGAGGAAAGACATTCGTCGGCGGAGAGGGGGTACAATGCAACTGATATATAATGAAAGTTATAAAATTGAACGTTTTATCTCTTTCAACACTTAATAGTATAAATTATATACTGCTCAATATTATGCATTCTGTGTTGATACAATGTGTATATATGACATTTATGACATCTATATATGTATGGATTATATCCGATTTTACAACACCATGAACAGTGATCGACTTAATATGTAACAAACATTTTAAAATAAATGTCAACTGTAGGTAATATTGTACCAAATCATGTGACTGGCAGGTCAAAATTATAAAGATAAAATGCAACTAGAGCTGTGATTGGTGGATACATGTCAGTTTGTTTATTTGTGTAATTAGTGTGGCATCCTCCC
>JAUTBW010079304.1:0-10490 GCA_032361425.1 Peltospira smaragdina
TGTGTGTGTGTGTGTGTGTGTGTGTGTGTGTGTGTGTGTGTGTGTGTGTGTGTGTGTGTGTGTGTGTGTGTTATTAACTGCAGACTAACTATCTTATGAGAGGGATGAGTTTTCGCTTGGTCCTGTAGGCGAGGTCTGTGTGTGTGTGTGTGTGTGTGTGTGTGTGTGTGTGTGTGTGTGTGTGTGTGTGTGTGTGTGTGTGTTATTAACTGAAGAAAATAGCATATACATCTCGGTGTTTAATGCCTTCCACATTGATACTTAGGCCTATACAGGGAAAGCACGCCCCCAGATTACCTAAACTTCCAGAATGCTTTGTGTCTTCAAACTATTGCCAAAAGGTTTAGGCCTATTTAAAACAAAATCCTAAAGAAATCAGGGTACGGCCTTGGCTATTCTTCAAAATAATATTATTGTATTAGGCCTATGACTGTCAATACCAAACATTTATGTTGTTTAATCTTTGATCTAGAGCGAATTTATTTATCAACCCTACTGGCAGTATTTTGGTTCAGTCATTGCTACATTTAGTCCCACCCATATGCAGCAAGACATATATTATAACACGCTCACTTTCATCACAATTCACACCATGGGCGTATGTGGTTTCTTTGATTACAGGGATGGGGACAGAGGGGGTGATTTTATCGAAATTGTTATTTTTGAACTAATGTCTCTCCTTTTCCTTTGTCCACATTTGGGTGGCAGTTCCCCGTCACTCCCCACCCTTCCCAAAAATATATGCAAGCAAATAGTGCTTGGCCGCAGGGCCTTTTCAGCACACACACACACACACACACACACACACACACACACACACACACACACACACACATTTACACAGATCAGTACCATTATTATTATTATTATTATTATTATTATTATTATTATTAATCTTTTTTATTAGTAGTATTATTTACTTGTTTAATTAATTAATTAATTTATATTATAAAGTGACTGAAAAAGGATGTAGGGTATAATAATTTTAACGAATTCAATGTCTTAAATCAGATAGACCATAAATGTCCGCGGTTTAGATGATCTCAAAATTAAAAGCAGCTATACTATTTTATTGCATTACGTTTAAGATACTTTCAAGACAAATAATATATTTTCTGAATTAATATCATAGCTGAAATAAACTAATATAATTAAAACAAAATTAAAGAAAAAGAAAAATGTCAATAATTTTAATTCGGAACTAAAACAAACAGTTCCTATTGTTTAACGCATGCGTAGTATGAACTCGTAGCATTTTTACGGGAATTTTTTTTCTTGCGCATGCGTGTAATAATTACCCGCCTAGGGTTTGTCCGTCCTCAGAAGTTTTATTCTCTCGTTTCATTTGCTTTTATTCACCATGTTGCGAAGGAAAAGTCAGAAGTGTCGTAGTACAAAGTCTGTATTTTTAGCACATGAAGGCTGGCAGTATACAGGAATTGGATACACACGTACAAGTCAGGTAACATAACTCCAGCCACAAAACAAACAAAACTCGTGCAAATGTCACTTCGAATTCATTGTCAAACTTCCGACTCGCATTTAGTGATATGCGTTTTATTTCTCGGATAACCTTTTATTTAATACATAACTTAAATGATTTTATAAAATTCAGACTAGCTCAATACATTTGAACTTTTTTCTTCAACGACTTGACACGATAGGCCTATCCTATAAGGTACTATGTGGATGGCATCATTTCCCATAAACGACGTTCTGAACTACTGTGCATCCCAATAATTATGATGAAATTTGTTCAAAGATTAAACCAGGCCTATGCAAATTGGATAAACAGCTATTTTGTTCATACATTAATTATACAAATTTATTTTGTATAGGCTTAAGTGGTCTATCATTTCTATACATTTTGTTTAAATATTTGAATAGTTTAAGCAGCAATTATTCAAATGAAAAAGGTAAATGACCATCACAGACTGTAATTTGTTTGGTGTCCTACTGCACTTTGCACACAAGTTTTGGGAATCGCTGTACGATTTTTCGGTCATAATACTGATTGTTTTCTTGTGTTATAAATTATAATGACACAACTTACAAATCTGCTGTTTGCCACTAAAATTTCAGAGATCACTACATTTATTACTTGCTAAGTATATTTAACTAGTATCACAATTTTGCATATCAAAACATGTTTCATGTCCAGTGACAACAAAGATAAGGGTGAATATTTTTATAACCATATGTCCAGCAGCTATAGCAATCAGTAATTTAGCTTCAGCTGAGTAACAAAATTGTGAATCATTTTCACAAAATGTCAAAGAATTTAATGATATGCTACATGTCAGTGAACTAAAATTAGTTATGATGCTTGTATATGAATACAGAATTTAATTTTTATGACAGCTTTATCTGTTCTAAATGTAAATAATAATAATCCACAGAATGAAGTGTTAATATTAAAATATGGTTAGTTTTAGAGTTCAGTTGATAGTACCAGAAGGATCTAAAAATAAAAATAATTAAATTCCATATTTAAAAGATCTTAGCAGTTTCACTGATGGCGATTAACCACATCCCAGGGATAGGTGCTTACCCCAGGTGCTGGGATAGTTCAAGGCTCGGAGCTTGTCCAAAATATTGGTGACACACAATTGAATATTTGGGCCACAATATTTTCATGTTCAATGATGCAAACATGAAATAGTCCACAAAGACAACATAACGGAAAATTCAGGAAATATTTTTGTTCAAAATGCAGTACAGTTATGTTATATAGAAACAAGGTGGTCCAAGTCAAAATATTTGGACAACTAATGCTATTCATTATCAATAATTGAATCTCCAAATGGAAATTTGGTCATATTTGGTGACTGGCAGTTTCGAGCCCTGTAGTTATTTCCACACTCAATACTGCATTTTGCTTTATTTTAGTTACCCACTCATATCTTGGAAGAAATTGGAGATGAACAAGACATTCCATTGTTGGTTCAGTCCTTGGACGGTTTCAGTGTTCAGTTGGATTTTGATCCAGCCGAGTGTCTTCAGTGTCTCAAGGTTTGTACTCAGAAATCATCAGTACAGTTTTGATTAGTACACAGTATCAGAAAATTGTGTAATCACTACTTGATTACCCATTTTTTCAGGGTGTTGACAGGGCTGTCTGACTTTAATTTCATATAGTCCCATGAAGTTTCAGGTGGTAATTTTTTTTGAATAATTTTGTGTTAACAATTTTTGTTACTGCTACTAGTATATGAGATGATGGTAGTTTAAACTACCATTCTATGAAACTGTACAAAGAATCCAGTTATGTTCTAAATTCAGAAGTATTTTATTTTGATGGACTGCACTGACTTAAAAAATATATCATTGTATCTTTTGCATGCTTGGTTCAAACAAATATAATTTGCATCGTGTAATGCACATGAATGTGGCATGATTGGTCCAGTCAGGTTAAATTCAGTACAATTTTTTATAATTTTTTAATGAACCTGTTTCTACCCTTTGTAATAGGTAATAAAATACACAATATGTTACATTTTTGCTGAATATTTTTTACTAATTTCAGGTAGCCCAATGGCAATAAGCTTCTTGTAGTCTTGTTAATTTTCAGGTAATCTTGCACTACCAAATTACCTTAAAGTTGGTCCCTGTGCTAGTACTGATCTTTTAAACATAAAGCAAAAGCAGTACTTTTATTTTCACATTGTATGAAATAAAAATCAAAGCAAAATATGACCAATAATCCAACAGTTTTAAATAAAATATATATTGTGTTTTATTTATTTTTAGAAAATTCTTGGAAAATTGATGAACTTTGAACCTAGGCGTAACCATGATGATGGACCCCAAGATGAAATTCAGAATAAATATGCAAATGAGTTTTGTGAGCTAGGTGGAGTTGATGTAAGTATTATATTTCACCTCCTCATATCAGAGTTAAAATTTATGCAAGGATTCTCACAAAAAGTAACATTCCGAATCCACATAGATTTATGGGAGATATTTCTGATAATTTATATACATAATTTTTAATCGATGAAAAATGTAAACTGTAGAGTAGCTGTTTCATCAATCTTGTAAAATACTTTATTTATCACTGTTGAAAGGTTTAATATGGTTCACAGTAAAATTTGGACTGGGTGGTTTCATGCAAACAGTAGATTCCTGTGAAAATATATAGAAGTTAAAAAATCAAGCTATTTTCATGACAATCCAGTTGGATTCAATGAATCCATTAATTTTTTTAAAGTGAATCTATGTATATTCTGATTTTTTTGTGGAAATATTGATGCTAATTGGGTTAAGATATTTGCGCAAATTTCTAACCCTGATTTATGAATAGGGAAATTAAGAGCAATTATGGCAGAAGGACTTCATTACTAATAATAACATTTCACATCCAAGTGGTTTGTACAATTAAGATGTTGATTACTTTCAAGATTTTACTACTTCTGGAAATGGGTATGTCTTAGTTCCTATGTATCAACAGTTAATAAAAATGTGTCTTTAATAAATGATTTGATTAAAAAAAATTCTATTATAGTTTATTTAAATAAAAAAAAAGAATGGCAATTTGTTAAGGTAATTTTCAAATTTTGTTTTTCAGATTTTGCTGAGGCTATTAACATTGGGTTCACTGTTTTCTCATCCCACACGACCAGACAAAGGTAAACCATATTTTTTTTTGCTTCTGTCGATAGTTTTACTGCTCTGAACAAAATACAATCTATATTGTTATGCTTAAAGTTTGTCAGTGTTTCTTGTTTCGTTTTCCTCACTGTAAGATTGTTTAGCAACTGAATTTAATTATGGTCTTGATAGTCTTTTACAAGTTGCATTCAGCTTGACAAGACAAATTCTACAGTGTATTAAGGAACGATTGGTTATTTCTTGTGTTTTTTATGCAACTTAGCTACTACATTTATTTTGCTAATAAAATAACTATTTAGAAGAAATTTAATGAAACTGCATAAATACTTGAAAAGTGACTAAATAGCAGACTAATATGATGTAAAATGTTGTAGAACAATGCTTATTAAAACTTACCTCAGTGCATACTATCGCAGAACATTTACCTGTTTGATGGCCAAAGAATTCCTTGAAAATACATACGTGTGATTACCTTATATGACCACCTACATAACCATCATGTTTTATTGAACTCAGTATTTCTGTAAATGATTGAATTGTAGACACACTCCATAATTCAGAAAACTATTAACAGCCATTGAGATTTATTGTGATGTGGTTTATTATAAATTTACAATTTTTCCCAGCTATACCATGACGAGATTTGTTATCTCAAATGGATATACTTTCCATTTGTAATTAATATTTAGGGAAATGAATTACTGTATGTTTTTAATGGTTTATTCTGTTGTAGTGATCTGGGAGTCGGAACACATGCTGAGAATCAAGAGTATGGTGCTGGAAGTTTTGACCAAGATTACAACCACAAGCAAAAGTGTAAGTATTTTCTTGATGCCTCTAAACCTGTAGATTTTTCTCCTATTCCAGTTAGTGATATTTACAGATTTTTCTCTAATTACATTAAGCAGTGTATCACTGTGTAACCATGTTTCTGATATTTATATTTCAGAGTATTGCCGAGAAGGTATCTCAGGAACTGTTGTCTAACGATGACACGATTAACTACATCTTCACACTGCTGGCTCACAAGAAGACGTTCATCAATGCGTGTCAGTTAATAGAAGACATGCTACAGTCCCGCAGAGAGGTCCTCGACCTGCACAGAATTAGTGAGTAGATCGCAGGCTTAAATATTTTAATGAATCTCCAAATCGATTCTAGCCAAGAGTTAAACATTGGAATTTACATGGATTCACATGAAGTTTAAAAAAATAATAACTTAAAATTGACCAAAAATCTGTGAATAAAATATTAATTTACCACATAAACATAATTTTGGATACAGCATTCTCGTAAAAGAGTGGTAAAAAATTAGATGTGAAATGAAAAAGCTATTTATTTAGATAAAACTACTGTCATAAAGTTCAACCACAGCATATCTAAACTGAAGAAGACTAAAGTAAACCCCATAAGAATGGATTACGGCTTCAACAGAAAAGTGATAGAATATGTAATGAAATGTCCAGTCCATGAACATTTATTTTTTAGTCATGCATTAAAAAAATTATTGACTTGAAATTACCAGTGTTTTCAAAGATAAAACTTGTGTATGATCATTAAGTTTGAGATTTCTGGTCAAAATGGTTTAAAAAGAAATACTATAATTAAAATAATTATAAACCTATTCAACCAGTAATCCTTTTTTTATATTCTAATTAATATCATTGACAGGCATTACACATGTTAATTAAAAGATACTAAATGTCATGTTCGGTCTGTTTTCAGCAAATATGCGTGGTCTTATCAGTTGTCTGGATGATATGCAACTTGCCAACTTCTGTCGGATTCTAGCAGTCGTCATCTCAGATCTGGACATCTATGAGAACAAATCTTCCTGTGAGTTTACTGTCTTCTAATATATAGACAGTGGCATGTAGACCTAGGGCCTTATTTATAAACGAATGTACTGTTGCGCTTTACACGTAACGTTATGTCTGATCTTTGGCTGAAAGTAGCATCTTAATGTCATGGACCAATGGTTAAATGTAGACGTACTAGGTTTTGAACGTAAATTTACACCATTTTTTGAATAAGACCTCTGTAACAACTATTACAAGTATGTAATGTTATGTTCTGGACCGAGATATGTTATCTTGTTTGTGGGATTGTGCTTATAAAATATCCCTTACTGCTATCAGAAAGAGGAGCCTGTGTCTGGTGCTATATAAATGTGTTGAATACATCGTTAAAGTATTTTTCTCATTGTTTTTGAATTGGTTCCAGTCATTCAGGCCTTCTAGAATTCAAAAATAATTTTCGGGCCATTGGGGCAGTGAATTTTTAATTTCACTGGCCTTAAATAAAATTTCACTGGCCCGACTAAATTATATTCTAAGTACCCAAATACTATTTACAGTATGAATTTTTACTTTATTTATTAACATCCTGTATTTGACCGGAAATAGCTCATCCCTGTAAATAGGCCTATGTCTACATTTCACAAATCTAGCCCCTTATCTGTAAACCCACACTGATAGTTTTCACCTTTAATTAAATTTCAGTATATCGTTGGTTTTTATCAAAAAATATTAAAACTGATCAGTAAACTAGTAGCACCCTAGTTTTAGTATATGAAACTCGTAGCCGTAGGCCCTATCAAAAATTGCAAAATAGATTCTTGTCCCACTCAGATTAGCTGATATCGCCGAGTTGTAAAGCCAGGAGTAAAGTCACCATAATAATCTGCACCTAGTCCAATTTCATTAACAAAATCTCATACCTACTTGTTAAAACACCAATTTGTTTATTGCCACAATGATGTCAACACTCATGCCTGTCACTCTTGTCAGAGATTGGAGTAGACGTCTTCGACGCATGCACAACGTTATCATTTCCCCTTTTTCTTTACTTGGACACTAGATCATATCGCTATTTATAGCACAGTGCGACTTTACAAGTTTACTCCCACTGAAATTATCGCACATGAATATCACTCTGGCATGTCTCAAAACGTGATGACTTGTGCCATAACAGACATGATCTAATGCATGTACCACAGACTACCACCTTTATAAAGCTAACTTGAATAAGATTTTATTCTATCGTTCGACAATGTAATGCGAAGAACACAGTTTTTGATGTTATTACAAACACCTCCCATGGAAATTGTAATTTGTAAGTTATGTAAGTGAAAGATGCGTAAATCTATCAGCATATGAATAAAGGTTTTTGGGTTTTCTTCTATTTTTTATTTTTCACTGGCCATCGGGAACTGTTTTTTCATTTATTACTGGCCCAAGTGTATATTTCACGTGCCCCGGGCATCAGGCCACCGTATTCTAGAAGGCCTGAGTCAGTGTTCTAGTCTTTGCATCTCTTAATACTCATTAAGACTACTTATGAAGAGGTATTTAAAGATAGCTAGAATAGTTTTTCTTTTTCTGTTATTTTTCATTTTGTACCAAATAATCCAAAATAATATGATCCAATACCAGTACATCATTAAAAAAAAACTTATATCATACCAACTAATCAAAAATAAGATAAAATAACAGCATGACATGTTAACTTTGTTTTTGGTATGTTAACTTGAAACTGCGGATCAGTGTATATTAAATGGTGGTACAGAATTACAACTTTCTACTTACGAAAGAGCTAACAAAGCATTTTGTTGTAACTGATTTTCTTTTGATATTTATTGCAGTATTTGCACAGAACAAGCAGAAAAGAAGTCGAGGTTTTGTCAATTTACGTGACATCAATCAAGGTAAAGTGAATTTAAATCAAACTCATTTTATTTGCCAATTTGAATAAATAATTTACAAAGCTACTACAGTTTTTAAGAAAAACATGGATCACAAGATAATGAGACCTGTGTGAAAACTAGTTTGCTGGTTTAAAGAGATACATTGTGTAAATCTGAAAAGGCTTAAAAACTAAAATTGTTGTTTTTGTTAAAATTTTATATTTAAATTTGTTTTATTTGTAGAATTGTTACTGGGCATTCCTGAACTGCTACCCAGACTGATAAAATTTGCTATTTGCAAAGAATGTAAGTATAATGATAGATATAAAAATAATACCATTACTGTTAGATATTTAAAAAACAAGTTTGCAACTGATTATGCAAATCATTTGTCTATGGTTAACATTTAACCATTGTTTGAAAAATTAAGAAATGTGCTTTTAGACATGCTAAAAAAAATTCCAGGCTAATTTTATAGAGTGCATATATTTTTTGTTATGTAGTATTCTCAACACCACTTCTTACTGTCTAGGTGTTGATTTCATATGAAACACTTCATTGATTCCATGCCTTGAGATCATTAGACCCCAAGAAACTACTTATGTGATAAACAAAATTAAAAAGTTTGTTAAATATTTGGACACCTATCATGGGAAGTTTAAAAATATAATTTTGTGATTTTAATAACATGGTAATAACTGCTAGGCATTTCCTTGAAATCACAGGGCCTGTAACACTTGTTTCCTAGACACTTTATATGTTTCAGTGACTTTGAAGTAAGATTGCTTGCACTTTGTGTATATATATATATTTAAAATATTTATGCAGACATGCCCTGTTACACGGGCATATGAATGAGCTGGATTATATTTATTTAAACTATTTCCCCAGACACGCCTCGCTACCCAGGCATGATGAGTGAGCTGGACTGCTGGATGGAGTGGATTGACAACCAGATGGCCGACGAGCTGTATGAGCCACAATCAGCTGATGACTTTGATGACTTTATCGGAGGTGGGCTTCTCTAGTGATAGTGGTGAAAGTGGTCAATATAAGATCGATATCTATCTGTAAGCTACTAGGCATTTCTCTAATTAAAATGTTTCACGATGCCAGTATATGTTCAGGAAAAAAATGTGTTGTAAGCATCATTATTAAATTTTTAAAATTTAATTGAGGTGAGAATCACAAACTACCCTCATGATAGACAGTCTTATTAGCCATATTAGAGTCAAGAATAAGACTTATGGTAAGAGACCTTATTTCCCAGAAGTGTAAAGTTGAATTGATCATTTGTTGAGAGTAGTGTGTCGGATGTCATGGACTGGTGGTTAAGATACATATTTGTTACAAACATAAACTTGTACTATTTTATGACTAAGACCCAAGATTCTGAAATTATTTGACAATTACATGTTTGCTTATTTTATTTCTTTGGAATGGTGCTTATAAAAGATTCCTTGCTGCTAATTATAAATTTCTTTTTGTACTACCATCTGTCTGACACCATATAACCATAAATAAAAGTGCCTCCATTTCACTCCCTTGAAAAATTTATTCGTAGACATTTTAATACCATGTGTCATTATAAAAACAAACTAATCACTAACTCAATACTGCAAAGCATATTATATAAATGAGTTAATTATTATGTGTTTAAATTCCAGGTGTTTCTGAGCCTGTTACTGATGGCGGTCCGATGATCCAGCAGCAGGGGTTGAAAATAACCGAGCAGCTGGTGCAGCGAGTCGAAGTGGTGTATGTGCTGGGCTTGTTCCTGCTTGGAAAACATAGGAAAAAGGTGAGGCATGTTTCAGATCTCTAAAAAATACGTTATAATTGATTATTATTTTAAAAAATAATGCAAAACTGGCTTCAGTATTTGATATTTTATTGATTGAAACTTATTATTTTCAAGATCTAAAAAACCCTAAAAAGAAATGTACAATGAAGAAAATTACTAATCCAAATTTTTGCATTAAAAAATTATCTTGCTACTTGTTTTTGTGGTTAATTTTTGTTTTGTGGCTTATATTCAATAATGACCCACATAATCTATAACAGTAATGTAAAAGTGCTGTAAGTGGTTGTTTTTCTATAATGTAGAAAATTTTATGCACCAGGGCCCGCGCTTATAAAACTTTTTTCAGTC
Source organism: Peltospira smaragdina (assembly GCA_032361425.1). Lineage (NCBI taxonomy): Eukaryota > Metazoa > Mollusca > Gastropoda > Neomphalida > Peltospiridae > Peltospira > Peltospira smaragdina. The sequence goes on from JAUTBW010079304.1 coordinate 10,449, forward strand.
TCAGTCTCTAATAGTGTGCAGTCGGACTCCGGCGTTGAGTTG
>JAUTBW010079415.1:0-10489 GCA_032361425.1 Peltospira smaragdina
ATAATAATAATAATAATAATAATAATAATAATAATAATAATAATAATAATAATAATAATAATAATAATAATAAATGTCATTTAAATTACAAAATGTAAGAGGGGACAGATTCTTGCCCCTCCTTCCCTTAAATCGAGTTCCATGCTTATAAAACTTAGTCTAGACAGTAATAAAGTCAATTTGAATGGTGTTCCCATGGCGTTAAAGTCTGGGAAATAATGTTTTACAAGCATGAGGCCTGACTTGTCAAACAATTAAACAATCTCTATTCATTTGTCAACTGCTATATACACTCCATTTGCTTCATGGAATGGGGGAGAAAAACTAAAACATTATCTCAGAATGTGTAAGCCATTTATAATAAAATAATAGCAGTAATCAATTGTGAACACACTAATTAAGAGACATTAGTTAAAAAAAAAATTATATGAACAAATTTCAGGACTGGTTTATTTTGTATTGTTGAAATATTATTTTATCTTCTCAAATGGTACTTGATGAAGATAAATTAGCAATATGGTTTTATTATGTGCAGATGTGTGCTAGAGGATGTAATAGATATTTTCACTTTATTTACAACACATTTTTATTAACAGTGACATCCATATTTGAGGTGGGATCCCTATTTTGTACACCTCCACTGGGCTATTTCAAATTCCTACTGCTCTACAACTGACTGGGGTATGTAAAATATCTGGCCTCGATGGCGCAGTAGTTTAAGCCGTCAGTCTGGAAAATAAGGCTGGTAGGTGCTGGGATCGTATCTCGGTACATTCTCCCACCCAGAGTGAGTTTCTAATGACTCAATTGGTATGTGTAAGGCCACTACACCCTCCTCCTTTTCACTAACCCGTAACACAGTTACTGCTATCTACTAATCTCCTGTCCTGGACAGACAGCTCAAACTCCTGAGGTGTGTGGCCAGGAGAGACGTGCACTAACCCACTAACTTCCTGTTCTGGAAAGACAGCTCAGTCCCTTGAAGTGTGTGGCCAGGACAAAAGTGCACTATAACAGCTTGCTCTGAATATGCACATTTTCCGGTATGTAAAATCAAGCTCCAGCCAATGTTTCACCACTAGCGTAACAAAGGTCATAGTCTATGGGATGATGCATACAAAATATTCCTTGCTGCTATCAGAAATTACATGTCCATGTGGTATCAATGGGTTTCCTTTCTCATGATCATAGTGGTCCTTAACCATGTTTCAGATGCCATTAACTGTAAATAAAATGTATTAAGTATCTCTGTCTCTCTCTGGTATGTAAATGTATTTGTTTAATTTTTTTCAACTTGAATACAAGTCACAACTTACTAACACACTGACTGCCACCTACAAGTATACTCATAACCTAAATGCACCAATATTTGCCAGTACAAGATATCTCGTAGTAAAATCAATGGTACATTAAAAAATGTTGGCAAGAGAGACAACTCACTTGGTACACCTCTTGGCAAATATAACAACATCAATGTAAAAAATAATTCCCTTTTACTGATTTCAATTTTTTTGTGTATTTGAGGTCCCAAAATGGATTTAAAAGGTGGCAAATGTAACAAACTACCCTTTCATTTAATGGCAGTCAACGTGTTGAAGACCAAAAACCAGTGAGACTGCTAGCATTGGAAAATGAAATGGCTTAGTAAAAAAAAAACACAATTCTTCGTGATTCAATTATACATTAACCAATGTCCAACTACAAGCATTTACAATGCTTAAACGCAAATACATAAGAAAAACAGGCTATGAAGCTTTTGTTCAAAATCTTTTCAATTTCATGTACAACATTATTGAAATAAAGTTATTAAATACACGCTAAGTTATAAAGATATATATAATATGAAAATAACAATCTAATGAGTTTTTGATTTTGAACAATTCTATTGTAAACAGATGTAATTAAAATAATTGTTTATTTAAAATGAATCAACAGTATAATGAATGAATATACTAACATTCAGGCCATGATACTACAAGAATTTTTGTAATGGAAAGTTGCAGTGTTAACATAAGTTGCTTACTGATTATCATCAACTACAATTATATAAAATGCACAGATTACACCATTTTGTCTTAATGCATGATCACTAATGATACTATTGCGTTGATACTCTATGAAATACATTTTATCCAGATTCCTAACACCATTTCATGTACATTACCATTTAAACAAACAATACACCAAAATGTTTACACAATTTTTTTAAAATCATGATGCAATTTTTATCCAGATTACTAACACCATTTCATGTAGATTGTCATTTAAACAGACAATGTCCCACAATGCCAAAAACATTATTAAAAAATCACGATGTAAATATTTAATCATAAATTTAATTAAGTAAATACAATGCCTGCTATAATATACATGATAAAATTGAATCCTAAAGGCAAAATGTTACTGGTAATATTAATTTAGTACAACTGCATTTAAAGCCATTTATTAAGCGAACAACAATATATTCATAAGAATGTAAATTTAAGTAACCTTTAATATGATGTCCATAAACTAATCTCCTTTTTGTCATGTCAGCTAGTAAAGAGTTCTAGAAACTATTTCAAAACGAGTTGACATATAGGTCTACATTATCAATCAAATTAAAGTTTTTTTATACAAAAATGTCTGACAGGAATGGCAGCAATTTCATTTCCTTTCCCCACAAACCCTCCTTTTAATTTTTTTTTAATTATAGATGTTGTTGTTTATCTTTTATAACACAAAGAAATATTTTTCAGACTCCAAATCTTGATATCTGCTCAGAACATTTTTAACGATGTTCTTTTCTACACATAAAACATAAATAAGTTGGCACAGTATATAGCAGAGTATGGTGGTAATTTATTTACAATGTATCATTTTGTACAAACACATTCATTTCATATGACCTACAATTGGTTTTGGTTCCAGTGCCATATAACCATGATTAAAATCTGTTGAATACATTGGGAAATAAAATATTACTTACTTCCTTTCCACAAAGTGGATAAAGTGAAATATCATCTTTAAAACATGAATATGAAATGATGTTGTGTACCTTTGAGCTTATGATGCTACGAAAAAGGTTTAATTTACGGTAACATTTGTGTAGATATAAAAAGATCTAAACTGTCCATCTCTTTTTCCGTGTCTAAATTCATATATACCTATCACTGCCTATGTAAATCACAAGCCAAATTCACAATATACAGTGTTTGTAGTAACTTGTGGCAATAACAAGCAAACAGCCTACTAGCTAATCACCATAGCCCTTGCTATTAGTTTCCACAGTAATGGAGGAAAAAAATATATTCGAAAATGGAATTCCTATATAGCAAAAGGCCTATTATTTAATTAGTTCATAATATTATGGATCTCAATTTTAAAAAAAAATTCTCAGGAAAATCACTTAAATATTTGAATAAATGTTCGAGTAATTTTCTAATAAAAACAATTCCGATGTCGATATAATTGTTAATTAAAAAAAAGTATTGTATTGTTAAATGACTATTATTGTTATTGTTTTGTAGCACTTCCCACTGTCAACCATTCCATATCCTTGTTAATAATAATATTAATATTTTTTTATTTAATGACATACCCAAACATTTTTTATTAATGGTTATATCAACATCGGAAGCATTTTTATTTGAAAAAACCCTAGTGACTACCTGACAGGGATTGATCTCGGATCCATTGTGTGACAGGCAGGTACAATCAGCACTATCCTTGGTCTGTCCATTACAGTTATACCATTGTACATCCGTAGGAGAATTAACTTTTTCTGACACACAATAGCCAATTTATTTTTCGTGTGGGGTGTCATTAAAAATTCATTCATTCATCCATTCATTCATTCCGTAGGAGACTTGAGGATTCATCCATGAAGTTTTCATCCATCATGGATCTTGTCAGATGATTTTTAACCCTTAACAGCATGACGAGGGACCTTCTTCACAAATGAGTGTAAAGTTACGCTTCACACTTAACGTAACTTTTCATCTGATCATTGGCTGAAAGTAGCGTCTCTGATGTCATGGACCAATGGTTAAACGTAGACTTAGTACTACGTTTAGAACGTGAATTTACACCCTTTTACTTAATAATGCTCCTGGGCTTTGGATACAAAACAGGTAAGAGGTGTGTGCTATAACAGCTTGCTTTAAATGTGTATAAAACATTACACAACACACTCAGCTTGATTCAGTCCAGCATTAGGTAGATATATTGCTATATGGCTACAGAGATTACAGTCCATTACAAATATATTAATTAGCAACTTTTAGATATCACTCATCCTTTATAATCTGAATTAATATTTCATACATATATATGATTATGTAATTATAATCTTAAATAATTGATATACAATGTGGCTAGTATGAAGATAAATGTGCCTGTCAGGTGGCACATTTTGGTTTTCCATATCCATCAGGTAATTAAATAATGACAGAATTAGCTTCTCTTGTGTATGGACATCAAGACGACATTGTCAGTGATTAATACCTGATTATAAAGATATATCTACAGTTACTTCGTATACATAAAAACTGAGCTTTCTGTTTTCAAAAGTGAAACCAAACACTGAGCAATAGAGCATACAATTATAGTTCATGTCTACAATAAAAGTATTAATGAAACAATTTATTTTCAACTTTAATATCAATGTTATAATTTGTGGTAAAACTATAAATTTTCATCCTTGGAATTTAAACTTTTTTATGCGTATGTAATCTTATTTATACTAAAATGATTTTTTCGTCTGTCCATACTGCACTTCACTGCATTTCTAACACTACATTTGTCATTTCTTTTTCATTTGCTTGCTTGACACTCATTTCCGTGTCCCCATACTTTTCAAGTTTTGGACGTGCCTGCTTGCGGGCACAGCCTCTTGCAAGGCCAGTGACTGTGTCTGGGACAGGTATTTATTTTTCACAGCAGAGCCCTATCATTCATAGGCTGAAATCTAGGGGCCCTGTAGGGACTAGGGGCTTACTTAGCTACAGCAGGGTGAAAGAATGAAATGTCAGAGGGCCTGAAACACCCAAAAAGCCTAGGGGCTGGCCACAGGTTAATAGTCTTGTTTATCTAAAAATCACGAAACTATAGATCATAATCATGACTGTTTTTGCTGAACTTAGATCTATACGTTGTCAACCTCCAAGGATATAATCTTAAACTGAAATAGAAATGCCCAGTAATTTAAATTATATAAATCGGAGGTCAGTGTCTGCATGCACTTTTAATGATGAATCCCTATTGTCTCTTAAATACTGATTCTTCTGGTAACATCGGCAATCGAAAACAAAACAATCTCAACAGCTAAACTCTAAAATGCTGAAGTGAACAACTTGCACATGGCCCATACAATTTGATGAAGATTGCTCTAAGCATCGCCTGTGAAAAAAAAACAAGAGGAAATAATTAGTAAAATATATAGCAATGAAGATGAATGAATAAAGGACAGAAAGCATGATTTATGCATTAAGTAGTTTTTACATATTTGTTTTGTAAAGTATTCAGCATGTAAACAGTGACATTTTTAACTTGTGCACCAATAAATAATGGATAACTGAATTTTTCAGATAAATTAGACATTATTAAGCACTACACAAAATGAAATTATTAGTACAACTCATGCATTTCAAAATAACTATGAAGAAACATTTGACCATGTACTTGAAGTATTGTACAGGAGAATCTCAATCCTGACATTAAATAATTGTTAAACACTGTACACAATGAAACTATGACTAAAATATATGTATTTCAATGTGACTATGAAGAAACAAATGACCACATACTTGATATGTTGTGTAGGAGAATGTCAATCTTGACATTAAACAATTGCTAACAATGTATACAATAAACCTATGACTAAAACATGTATTGGAATATGACTATCAGGAGTTAAAAACCCCACATACTTGACATTAAACAATTGTTAAATATTGTACATAATAAAGCTATGACAAAAACTTGTTTTTCAATTGTGACTATCAAAAGACAAATGACCACTTACTTGAAGCGTTGTTTAGGAGAACGTCCACCTTGCCACCTGACGTTGACCGGGGACTGGTCATGCTTGACTGACCAAGAGGGGACTGGTGGTGGCTCTGAAGGAATGCGTCAATGTCGGAATCACCTTCAGACAGGTCATCTAGGTCATCACTACAATAATAATACAATAAGTCAACATCATAACACAATAAGTCAAAATACAAGAAGTCAAATGAGTCAAAATACAATTAGTCAATGTCATAACAAAACAGAAATCACTACAATGGCAAAACTAAGTCAATGTCAGAATCACTATCAGATAGGTCATCAGTACAATGATAAAACATAATCAGTCAATGCAGAAATCAACACTGGACAGGTCATTTAATCCATCACTACAATAATAAACAAAATAAGTCAATGTCATAACACAATAAGTCAAAATCAATAAGTCAATGTCATAACAAAACAGGAAACACTACAATAATAAAAACAAGTCAATGTCACAATCACTGTCGGACAGATCATCAAGGTTATCACTATAAACATGATCACTAATAAACACCATCGATCACCACTGACTGACTATCTAAATCATAAATACTCTGATAAATATAACAGTAATACAATAAGTCAATGTCCAAATCAATATTAGGCAGGTCATCGCTACAACAGTAAAACAAACAATAATTGTTGGAATCACCATTAGATACTAGTAGGTCATCTAGGTCATCACTACAATAATAAAGATAATAAGTCAATGTCATAACACAACATGAATCACTAAAATAGTAAAAACAATAAGTCCATGTAAAAATCACCATCAGACAGGTCATCTAAGTCACACTGAAATTGTTAAAACATTTTTATTAGATAAGTCTGACAGTGATAAATTTCTGATTTACCATGTATCAGGCACCCTAATGGATGATAAAAATCCATTAAAAATACTGTAATCATTATAAATGCCTGCAGTGTTCAACATTACCTGTCCTCTAACAAGCTTTCATCACTGTCTATGTCGGCCTCTAGAGCTGCCTGAAGGTCGGCGATTCTCTTGAAAGCTATTTTCAGATCGGACTGTCTTTGTGAACACTCCGTTTCCAAATCCTCAATCTGCTTCTCCTGAAAACAAACACACGTATAGGAGTAAATACTCAAGACTACCTGTACACTTCCACAGCCTCTTTAGATTACCACCATGCTTCTTAAAGTTACTAACTCGAGAATATTTTTATTATTTCAACATTTAGGAAAGATGACCCAGTCATGTTATGTCTAGCTGGCATGCTCCACACCAGTCTCATTACGCTACTATTGCTATCTAGGTCACATTCAAATGCTCAGTGTTATAACATATTCAATCACGGGGAGACCTGCCTCGCTTAATTTAGCGTTTGACAATATCCCTTGATAGTGAAAGCTAACAAGTGTAATTCAGGTACTGTAGTGCTTTTATGTAGTATTAGCGTTAAAACATGGTAAAATCGACAATGTAATTTTAAACTCACCAGCTCAGTCTTCCTGAGGCCTCTTTAGCATACCAGCTTGCCTCAAACTCTTTAGCTTACCAGCATTTCCACAGCCTCTTTAGCTTATCAGCTTTCCTCAAACTCTTTAACTTATCAGCTTGCCTCAAACTCTTTAGCTTACCAGTTTGCCTCAGCCTCTTTAGCTTACCAGCATGCTTTAGCATGTTTTCGACGCCGATATAATCGTTAATAAAAATGTGTTGAGTGTGTCATTAATTTTTATAATTTTTATTATTATTATTTCAAAATTTTTTTATTAGACTGACCAACTTAGTCTTCCTATGACTATATCAGTTTACCGGCCTCTTTAACTTTAAGCATCTCAGCCTCTACAACTCACCAGCTCAGTCTTCCTGTGACTAGCCTCTGCCTCTTTCTTCTGCATGTCAGCGAACTCCTCGCGGAACTCCCTCAGCTGTTTCTGAGATCGCCGCTGGGCCTCCTCGGCGGTCAGTCGCGCCGTGGTCAGCTCCTCCTTCTCCACGGTCAGTTTCTCCAGCTGCTCCTTCAGCCGGCTCGCTTGCAGCTAGAGGGAAAGAAAGCAAAGCATGGTAATAGTCTTATAGTTCTAAATGTGTTTAGTATTATTAGTGTTCTTCCCCAGGTATGTGTTAAGGCATGGTAAATTAAACGATTTGGGAGCTTTTTTACCATTTCTAGGGCAGAAAGTTTTAGCACTAAAAAACTGGGGTTGTTTGGAAGTCCAGCTTAATTCTTAAATACTCTGAACATGAAAAAAGACCTGTTACTTTAATGCACTTCATTTTTCTTTTTGGGAGTAATGTCTGATAAAAATTAAATAAAACAAATACAATAGTAAACAAGTAATGAAATATTAAGGTGAGGAGGGCATAAAGTCTGATAGATATTAGGGCATCATATTACTGATTGGAGACTGGTGCAGGACTATGGAAAAAAGACAAAAAGGCTAACAGACAAACACACATGTGTGTGTCTGCAAGTACACACACTTATTAATATTAATATTAATATTAATATTAATATTAATATTAATAGACTTTAAAGTTTATTAGAATGGTGCCTGGAGTAATAATAATATATTTTAATATTTGTTCTATTTAACGACACACTCATCACATTCTCATTAACAGTTATCTCAGCATCAAAAACATTTTTAGTTAGAAAAATTCCCTAATGGCTTCTTGACAGGGATCAATCTTAGATCGACTGCATGACAGGCAGGTGCGATCACCATGGTATGTACTATCCTGCCTCTGGAATGGTGCATATGAAATATCTGGGGTGTACTGTGTGTTGCGCTCACCTCTGCTCTCTGTCTCATGGTCTGCTCCAGCTCCAGCTTGGCCTCGAGTTCGCGGATCTTCAGCTCTAGCCGGCTGACCGCATGTTTGTCCACCGTACTCTCCTCGTATGTGGCCACCTTGGACATCAAGTCATCCACCTGCAACACAAAACATTTTTATAATTATTTTCCTGAATGCCCTCATTACATTTTATTAATGGTTATATTAGCATCAGAAATATTTTAATTAGAAAAGCTTAGAAAAAGATCAGGGTTTAATCTACCATGCATTTTGGGCCCATTTCCCTAAAGTACATTCCCAATCTTATACAGAATTATTCCCAATTATGACATGAAAATGTCCCTGTATAGGTCCTTATAGGTGTCATAACTTATCCCTTTTAATAATACTGAAAAACTATATTTGTGTGTATAAAAGGATTTTATTTATATTTTTCCTTTAATTTACTCATTTACTATTAAGTAGATAAATTACATTTATCATATTTATAAATTGAGAGCTATTTTCCCCTATTACGGCCTATTTTCTCTAATTTCACTGTAAAGGGACTATAGACAAATGGTCTAGTTTATACCCTGTACATGTATCCATATGTAACTCTTAAGAATGCTAAAATATGTATAGTTCACATAAGATTATCCGATATCACTTTTTACAATTATCAACTTTACAAATATATTTAGTTTATATGATACATTACTAGAATTACTATCATGTCTCAGACATCTTTGTTATCAGATCCACTATTTATGTAGAGAGGTTTCTAAATATCATGGGAATTGCCTGGGAAGTTCACAGACTGGAAAAAGGCTGATGTCCAGAGGTCACCTATTATTCTCAGCTATTAATTCTGAACAAGCTGGAGTGTAAATATGGCCTCAGTGAGAGATCTGACCAAAATGTTAATCTGAAGAATGTACACATGTATGTATCTTAGAGAAAAACACTGTAAAGCATAATACCGTCTGCCTGAGCTGGTCCTTCTGCAGGGACAGTTCTTGGATATTCTGCAGCTGGTCTGAGAGAGTGATCTGATCCACAGATTGCTGCAATAATAAAAAGCTTCCATTTAATTATGTGTATTTTCTACATCTGTACTTACAAAGAGAATTAGAACATTGTTGTCATTGAGATAAGTATTTTTTGCTTTTCTCTCTTGTATTTTGTATTTATTGTTCTTCTTGATAAAGTCCATTTGCATAAAAATTCAAACTTGTATTGTTTAGTCTTACATTATAAGCAAAGAATCAAACAAACAAAGAATCAAACAAACAAGACTTAAGTCTGGTATTACAATGCAGTGCAGACTAGTCTCACGCTGGGCAACAGCCTTGTAACCAACCAACCAACCAAACAGTATGACAGTGTGCAGTGTGAGTAGGTAATATTGTACCAAATCACATGACTGGCAGGTCAAAGTTGAAGATGTACTGTCAAAATTATAAGGATAACTACAGCTGTGATTGGTGGGATACATGTCAGTTTGTATATTTGTTTATTTAGTTAGTGTGGCATCCTGCCTGTCAGTTGGGCACCTTTTATTAGCTGAACAATTATTACACAGGTGACACTTGGTAGTTGTTGACCCCAGCGGTGGCAGTAAAAAATGCACCAGGGCCCGTGCTTATAAAACTTTTTTCAGTCTCAATCTCTAATAGAGTCTGAACTTGGCTCTGGCCCTGAGTCCGG
>JAUTBW010079526.1:0-10486 GCA_032361425.1 Peltospira smaragdina
TATTATTATTATTATTATTATTATTATTATTATTATTATTATTATTATTAATTATTATTATTATTATTATTATTAATTATTATTATTATTATTATTATTAATTATTATTATTATTATTATTATTATTAATTATTATTATTAATTATTATTATTATTATTAATAATAATTATTTATTATTATTATTATTATTATTATTATTATTATTAATTATTATTATTATTATGACATTATTTTAACATCTGAGTACTAGTGTAATGGATCAAAAAATCAAAAATACACACATTCACATGCACACATGCATGCATTCACACACATACAAAAACAAACTAATAAAAATATCAATCCCTAAAAACAAACAAAAATTACTATTTCATAAACTGATTACATGTTCTGCCAGTCAATAAGCTCAACCTAATACATGTACTGGGTATATGGAACAAAAAATCAACCAATCACTGTTATTTGTTTTTATTTTACATATCACTGTGAGAAACGATGACTACACACTGATTGACAGCTGAAAACACAGTGTATAACATACATGAATTCACAACCTCATTAGGTACAGGTGAGGTTAGATAGGCAGTTTGTTTATTCAACAGACTTTGAACCTCTTAGTTTACAGGAGGTTAAACTAGGTTGGTCAAAGAGGTCAGATCAGGTCACAGAGGTCAGATTATGGTAATTACGTCAATCAGAATTGAAGATTTTCTCTCAAATCAGTAATGTTCAATGCATTTAAAGTTTGATCATAATAAAATTATTATTATTATTATTATTACTATTATTATTATTATTATTATTATTATTATTATTATTATTATTATTATTATTATTACTATTATTATGATGTTGTCTTTGTATTATAAATTAATTACAAAAATGTAGCATATAATTGTTGATTAAAACCATTGTATCACCAGAATAGCTTTTTACATAATGGATATTTTATTAATAATGTAACACTTTAGCCTATAATGGTAACTACATTAATACCAGTTAATGCCACTATAGTATACAGTGAACATTTTTTTATTAAAAAATAAATTTAAAAAAATGTATACAATCACTACATAGCATATATGTAAATATTTTGGTAGTTAAAAACCTGTTACTAATAGAATACACGAAAGGAAAAATGCAAATACAACAGTAAGTATCTTAATTGTTGCTGTTATATTTATTGCAGTTATAAATAAACAAAAGTATTTTACTGTATATATTTTAGATGTTTTTATTATATGTGCTGGAGTATTTTGTAATAATAAAAGTAATTTTTAAAGTTATTGGTAGCACTATAAAAGTATGTTATTTCATAATTCTTTAAAACAGTACAACATGTTTTGTTGGATATTTTGTTAATCCATAACAGCATGCTACAGATCTGAAATGATTGTTTTTTGTATGCATTGTTGGAAATTGTAGTTTGAGAAGGTAAATGAATTATTGATGTACTTAATGGGTTTTTTTGGTTCAATAACTGGCTTCTGACAAGGTTGTAAAAAGTGGATTACTGTCAGGGTTCAAGGTCAGTGTGAGACTAAGGGTATATCAGTGAGTGGGATGTGCCACATTAGCAGGTGGTGTACCACATCACCAGGTGGGGGTGTACCACATCAGTGGGATAACCGCATTAGTGACTTGGGTGTGCCATATCAAGTTGAAATACACATGCATCGTTGGTTTTGGTCATCAATATATGAAATTTGAATTCTGTGTAACCTTGGTTTGTTAATTTGTCTGGTCTAGGCACACTTTCAGTTTACAAGACAAACAGCAGGACCAGTACAATTAGAAATCTGTAACTATAAAATTAATATTATTTTAATGCTAATTAATTCATCCCTAAATTATTATTATTTTAATTTTTAAATTTCCAGGTCTTTAAAAATACCAATTTTAGTGGGTTTGGGGGTTGGGTTGGGTTTTATTTAAATCAGTAGTAATATACACAGTATTTTTCTAACATCTAGTTCTTCTACATTTAAATAGTTTCCAAGTGGCCTAAAATAGTGTCTGCTACATATATTACTGGTAGTATTGTTGTACTTGTATTCATTATTTTCCATTGTGGGATACCAGTCTAGACAGTTTAATACTGAACCAGGCCTTTTAACAGAAAAAAGTTGACATTTGTAAGGTATTTTAATCTTTTTAAACATACGCAAACAACAGACTGTTGAACACTTTGGGAATTTGGATTAGAGATGTACATATTTGTGAGGTAACCTATGTATTCCATAAATAATAATAATTATTATATATTGTTTATTTATGAATAAGAAGGAACACATCTATGCAAATATTTATAATAATAAATAATTGTATCCTTATTTGTGTGCCTATTGATTGTGGTAATATGCTTACATATGTTTATATTCTCATTATATTGTGCTTGTGCATTTACATATCTTATTACATATTCTATGTTAGTGTAGTGCAATACATACATGCATACATATACACACTTAACACACTTTACTTGTATATCACTATGTATGTGATTTGACTAGTTTTGCTGTGGTTAGCCGCCTTTTGCATTTTTAAAGATAAATCTCAGGGTAGATTTGTTATTTATTTTGGTTTGTTTTCCTTAAATCATTTAGGTATTTGTAGAAACTGCAACCAGAAATAATTCAGTGATTGAAGGTGTGTATTATTTGTTGTAAATGAATAACTATCTAAATAATGTCATAGTACTATAGAGTAATGCAGCATGTACCGAGGGTGCCACCACAAAGCTATGACAGGTGCTGTAGACTTGGATTTTTGAACTTAGAACTGTGTTTACAGTGCACTAATTGCCAGTGTCTGCCAGTGACACCTGTTGCAGCAGTTATCTACATAACACAGTAATGATCGCGTTTATTCAGCTCAGGTCGAACAATATTATTTTTTGACTTGTCATTTGTCAAGCAATATTTCAAATATTTCAAAAATCCATAATCTGTTACTAAAGCAAGAGAAAGCCATAATAAACAAAATGGTCTTTATATATTAATTGTTGAGAATACCTGTTTTAGCATTTAAATTATTTTAAAGTAAATTTTAAATTTTGTTTACAATTTTTTAAAGAAACAAGCATAATTTTAAACAAGTTGATATTCTGATCCTTTTTATTCCTAAACTGTGATATTGAGAACATGTTAAGTTGTGTACACCACAAGAGTACAGGATCTTTAAAAGGGGAGGAGTATGGGTATCTCTATGACTAGTTATGTGTTGATTAAAACTGAACCACATTTAGTATGTATTCTTAACACTGAACCACAAGTTGTCCAGCTCTATATATTTCAGGAGCAAGAGTGTCTGACGACAGCTTGTTAATTTTTTATTTTATTTATTTTGTTTATTTTTTATTAAATTTAAAAAAAAAAAAATTATATTATTATTCAATAAACCTACTGTCTCACTGCCAGTGAGTCACTGGTACACATTACATTTCCAAACACACTAGTAAAATCTACCATATTATTGTAGGATCATGTCAGTTTTGTCACCCTTTTACACTGTTACCATGGTTGACTATTATGTTACAGTATTTTAATACTTGATTGTGTTAAATATCAAGAGTCACATGTTTGAGAGGACTACCAAAAGGTATCTGTTCATAATAATTGGTTTTAATAACCATTGAAAATTAAATTGAATACCATAATTTTTAAAATAATTTTAAAAAACCTTCAAGTGGATATATCTGAGATGGTATCTTTAGAATCGTGTTATATGAACAATAAATTATATGTCAAAACATTCGGCATACACACCAGTAAGAAAGACCTTTTATTTTTATTTTATTATATGGACATACTCCAGTACCTTATCCAACATTCTTGCCAAATAAGCAAGTAGTTTATACTTTAGGTAATCTGCATGCAGACTTATTTCTGTTATAATTAATTGTTGCATAAAACCAAATAAAAATTAACACAACCTTTAAAATAAACGATAGTAACAAGTAACCTACATATTTTATAAACAAGTGAGTAAAACATTCTGAAGAAATCTGACAATCTACCAAATGCTTGTATCTTATGTCTACCGTTTTCTTAATGTTTTTAATTTTCATTATTAAACTAAATGTTTAATCACTGTCAGTGTAGTAATATATACCCATTCCCCACAAGCTGGTCACTGTAACCATGTGGTTCGCATGAAAATGATGATGTTGCCTGTTGTGTTGGTTAGTTTGCTAAGAAGTTTAACCAGACATTCAATGTTTGTTCATGATATTCCATATTAAAATTATTATATACTATATAGATATGAAACTGTAATAAAGAGTTATATTTCGTTAAACTGTCATGGTGTCTTTTATTTATTACACAATATTAAACTGAATAAAAATGACAAAAATTGGAAATATTAAAACATTCTATCACAAATATGTATAACTGTCCTTGATCTATTAAATGAAGGATCCAGTGCAGTTATTTGCAGTACTGTTACCAGCTATATGATCAATGAAACACTTGTGTTGTCTCCAACCTATTCTTTCCAGCCAGTGCCCCACGACTGGTATGTCAAAAGCCATTGTATGTGCTATCCTCGCTATGGGATAGTGCATATAAAGATCCATTGCTAATCGGAAAGAGTAGCCCATCAAGTGGGTGCAGCGGGTTTCCTCTCTAATTATATACATGGTCCTTAACCATACGTCTGACGCCATATAATCGTACACAAATGTGTTGAGTGTGTCGTTAAATAAACATTTCCTTCCTTCCTTCCTACCTATTCTAAGCGGAACTAAATCATCCTATGGGGTGCCTCCCTAACATGCAGTCAGCCTTATATCAATCCTAGTTAGTGACGCCGATATAACTATGAATAAAAATGTGTTGAGTGTGTCATTAAATGATGTTTTTTTAGAATATTATAAATCATGGAGATATGAAAACATGCCTTTTCACTTACTGATACTAATAAGGATGTTATTCACACACACCTGGGTAAATTTCAATAAATCATTACATTCTGGCAACCACGTCATTTCAACGTTTGTAGAGCGGAATGTGGATGGAAATCTTTACAAAGTGTGGATATTAGGAATAAAAGTCCCGTTAAGTAGTAATTCACTGGATGTGACGGAAATAACCGTCTTCTCCTTAAATCTCTTGCAGGGGTATTAAACAACAGACTTCTATGGTCTTAATTAAACTAAGCTGTAGTTGAGAGTAGATGGCCAAGAGGTGTCAAGTAATGTAAGATGATGTTTGTGTGTACTGTGGCTTTAGAAAGCCCCTGCTGCTGAGAAGTGTGCTGTAGCCCTAATATGCCAAATCTGCCACCAAATAAATGGCATAATACATAAGTAGGGACAGATGTACCGAGGGGATAAATACTCGGGGTAAATTGTAATAGGGAGAGAGTCGTTCAAACACCCGTACAGGAAGGTCGTAGGATTCGCTGTCAGCTGGGAAATGTATATCAGTCCAGCTGACTTGGGTAACTATGCTTACTGCTCTGTACTTGTAACTTAACGGTATTTTGTTGTGGCATTGTATTATTATATGTATATGACTCTCTAACATAACAATTGTGGGAAGGATAGCCGGTAATCTTAAATCAGGCCGACTAAAGTAAACTGTAGGCATCTCTGTAGGTGAATAACGTCAAAATAATTTAGGTAAATTTAGTTCACACCAATGTTAATTACGAACACTTGGTACTTGGTTATGTTGTCAATAAATACAGTGGTCTAAACAGACCACGTGCTGTAGAGCATTTGTGTAGTAAAACACTACCCATGTGATATATATTCACAGTACATCTACTTATTGATAATGCGTGATTGTTGACGACATATGCAATCAAATATCCAAACATATCATAATATACTCCGTAGAATTGAAACTGGATTACTCTGCATTGTATTGATAAATGGCATCCATAAATTATTTATTGTAATTATTACATATCTCTCATCAACTTGGAATATTAATATTTAATGATGTTTTATTAGTACAGCCGATAAGGAAAAATATCGTGCAAAATTTGATAAAAACATGAAAAATAGCATACAGATACCTTATATTCATGTAAGCCTAGGTACCCATCGCCATTACCATGGGAACTGGCTGCCATCTTGAAATTCAAAATAACCTCCCTCAAAATACTATATTCATCAAATATCGGCTCCTAATCTACGTAAAAACGTCTATATCTGACATCACCTTTTTAGGGTTACGGAATCCATTTATGTGATGATCAGTACACTCAGATTATTATTTTATTTATTTTCAAGATGACTGACAATTCGAATCAATACTTGTAGCTTTCTTCTAGATCAGCAGCTTTTGACTTCTATGAGGAATATTGTATATCTCTTTGATATCATGTATATGATTATAATAAAACTAATTGAACATACTGTTAGAACATATTTAACATACAACAGTAAGAACAGTTACACAGTTGATAATTCCATAGGCCTTGATGGTAATGAAATGCATACATTAGGCATCTGCAAATAATATTTTAACCTCAGAATACTGCAGTTAAAGTCAGGTGTTGCCACATGCCCCCCTGTGTTAAAGTCAGGTGTTTGCCACCTGCAGCTACATAGTTCTGTGCATGGAAGACCTGTGACACATGTACTGGTGTTTGCATCTCTTCTTGCAGCCACAGTGACCAGCTCATAGCAGTTGGTCTAAAATTGTTTCCACCCCAAGTCAGTAGGAATCCATTCCCATAGTTCAGGACTCGGCATATTTGGAACTGGCGCAACGGTCACACATAACCTGCTTTGGTACATCACTCTTTTCACGTTAAAAGAGAGCAGTTTTGGTTAGAGGATTCGCAGGATCCTCGCCTCATCAACGCTTCTCATGGTACGTGTTCTACTGTACCTGATGATGATAAATCTCTCTAGCTCAGTCATGCTCTGTGGATCAGCCTCTTCTGGATGTGAAGAGAGATCGATGAAGACACTTAGTGACAGCAGACCAAGCAGACTTCTTTCCTTTGTCGAGAGAGCTGGACACCGTATCACACCCGCTTAATGTGTGAAACATCATCATTGCCTTTGACTTCTCAGCTTGCAAACTGTTTGTGGACGGGTATGTGGCGGAAATTATTACTTACACCAGAGCTCTTCAATGTGCAAATCTTGAAAATGGCAGACAGAAATGATAACCACATCAGAGTCAACTGTACGGATTGCAATTTTCATTATCCCACAATATTATTATTATCTTCCTTATGAGTACATGGCTGAAGGCTGTCGATGTCGCCTAACTCGTAGTCTTCTGCCGTGATGATATTCTCACCATATGCAGTAAGAAAAACCTTTCCACCGGCGTCACGTGATCGTAATGGAACATTTCTTCTTTGTTTTGCTCAACCCGAAGGAAGCTTTCCCAATTTGGTGGGATGGGAGAATTATCAAGCACTCGTTGTCGAGATGTGCCACTATTCATCCTGCGTTCCCTCGACTATTTCAGGCTAACTTGTAAATACATGTATTTATCCCACACTATATTTACTCTATCAACAGATTCCAACTGAAGCTATAATATTGCCATTTCCCTATTTCCTCAACATTGTATGCATAATTTTGGAATCGAGAGACTAAACAGATCACCGCTATCTTCCAGCTAACAAGACATCAAATGCAGACACCAGAGCACGGGCTTCTTTGGCAAATATATTTTGAACATCAGGATATTGTTCAAGGTGTTTGTGTGATTTCTCTCTATTATTGCCTGTTTGGAAGCTTTTTTTCAAGTACAATACGTGATATCTCCGGCTCCGCAACCATCCATCGTTCAAGGGCCTTTGGTTTCTCAGTCAAACCAACTGCTCCACCATCTCCTTTAAACAGTTCATTTACCTAATCATGGCACTGGGTCGATGGCCAATGCAGAGAAGACATTCTTCGTTTTTGTACCGCGAAATGACCTTTCTTGAACTGCCTATATATTTCTGGATGGTTAATTGGGTAGGTTAACCATATCACTGATGTGGACTGCAAGTCATCGACAAAAAGCCATCTGACGCAAGCATTGTACATACATTATGAAATTCCTCTCTCGAATTGATCGCAGAAATTGCAGCACTGTAAATTCGAGTTGCAACGTCAGTTCTCAGTATTTGAAACCGCATTATCTCCATCAGGAATTTGTATCATGTACTGCTGATCTGCACGATTCTGCAGTATGTATAGTGCAGCTGCTGTTACTTGGTGAAATGTGACCCAGCTAACATTGAATCAGCGCAACCTGATGTAGTAATGTGTGCCTGCACCAGAGCTTCAGTCCAGCCATGCCCTTGCAGCCACTCATCCAGCAACTTCAAGAGGTTCATCTCTATATGCAGGCCACTCATCATTACAACAAATTTGTTTTCGCCATGTGTGGCCGGCCAGGACCACTGGACTTGCTTTGCAACAGCATAAAGTGGTTGATCAGCAACTATCTGTGTCTTGTTTGTCTCATTATAATTAAAACTTCAAGTGGTGTTGTTTTTATTGAGTGCACACACACACACACACACACACACACACACACACACACACACACACACACACACACACACACACACACACACACACTTGGGCTGTCACGTTTACATGTGTAAATGGCATCGTTTCGTGTAAGCCAACTAAACGTTTACAAAAATGGTATCCGTTTAAACGAATTATGACGTAATAGATGAATGTTAGTCGTGACGTCATTCAGTATCCCATTAAGAACATTGCATAATTGAAGAATTATGCTGTGTTATGCTTATTTTGATATTATGGCTGAAAATAGTTATATTCTGTTCATTGCTTCATACTATTTCCAATAATGGGTCCAATGCGTTGATTTTTCTAACAATATTGGATTAAATAAAACAACTCCTTCACTCCTGTAGATAATTGGAACTCGCAAGCAGGTCATAACTCAATGGTACAGCGTAAGCCTGATTTGCGATCGATCTAGGATCGATTCCGGTTGGTGTAACAAACACCATTCTATGTCTGTGGGTTGAAGCATACTAGAATTAAATATCACTTGGTTCTAATCGAAAAGGGTAGGCCATAAAGTGGCGAAAACGGGTTTCCTCTCTCAGTATCTTCAAATTATATGCTGGCAAAAAGCCTTACATACTTACGAAGATTACCGAAATTGGCTGAAGGTATAAGCGATAACTGGTCGCTATTTCCAAGCGACGCCTTCACTTGTATTATTACATGGAGAGACATAATGCCACGGAATTAGACGTCTTTATTTCATTAAATACTTATTATAGATTAAAAGTATAATTATTTTAGATTACAAACCTCATTTTTGTATCTCCGAAAACGTTTGAATAAAGCAACAGTGAAGGGAATTCCGTACCGACCTTGGGGTTGTTTTGAATGTTGGAACTCTTTCGAGGTAAAATTATTTAAAATATTACACAGGAACCATTCGTATTTAATCGGAATTGATCGACATACATGGTGACTGTATATTTAGAAGGAGGATGCCTGTCACGATTCAAAAATAATACGTCAAACCTTAGGAATCCAAACGGCCGTTGTTTTTCCCGGTTTTTGTCACGTCGAAATAATTCAGAATTTTTCTAAATATATCATTAATATGTCACATTTGGTGATTATGTAAATGGTTATGAAAGGTAAATTTAAAGACAAATTAAATGTATTTATTTTCAATTAATACTTTGTTTGGCCATTAAGTAGGTCAACACGGTGTGGCATTATGCGTTTAAAACAAACTAGATAGCCTATAACTATCACAATCAAGAGATAATTAAAATTTACAGTAAAAACGTATAGCCTTCGTTATCAAGGAATATCATCAAACGCTAAGTACAAAGTTTACCATTTTTGTTTAAAGCTACTATGTTGAGAACGTTTTTATTATTTAAACATTTAGAAAAAAACGATCCAGTTACGTTATGTCTAACTGGGATGCTCTATATCAGACTCATTATGCTACTATCTCTATTTATGTCACATAGAAACGCTCCATATGAGTACGTTTTTTTCACGGGGGGACTCGCCCCGCTTAAACAAATTGGCGAAATTTGTATTTAGCTTTTGACAATATCCGTTGATAGCGAAGGATAACAAGTGTAATTCAGGTACTGTAGTGCTTGTATATTGTTGGCCTATTAGTAAACTGTGTTAAAATATGGTAAATTGACAATATAACTTTAATCCAGGCGGGTCCCCCCGTGAAAGAAAGAACGTACTCATACAGAGCGTTTATATGTGACCTAGATATCGCTGGTTGCATAATGAGTCTGGTATGGAGCGTGCCAGTTAGATGTAACATAACTGGATCGTCTTTTCTGAATGTTTAAATAATAAAAATATTCTTGAAATATGTATCGGAAAGAGTAGCTGATGCTGCAGGTTATTCAGGGTACGGTCGTGTGTGTGTGTGTGTGTGTGTGTGTGTGTGTGTGTGTGTGTGTGTGTGTGTGTTTATATATGTATGTATTTTTTTATGTATTTATTTATGTATGTATGTCTGTATGTATTTATGTATGTAT
>JAUTBW010079636.1:0-10485 GCA_032361425.1 Peltospira smaragdina
CCCCCCGCTCTCTCTCTCTCTCTCTCTCTCTCTCTCTCTCGCTCTCTCTCACACACACACACACACACTCTATCTCTCTCTTTGTATCTCTCTCTTTCTCTCTGTCTGTCTGTCTCTGTGTGTGTCTGTCTGTCTCTCTCTCTTGACTCTGATAATTTTATTTTGCACAGCCCCTTACACTCTTTTTATTAATTGTCAAATTTAAAAGTTTTTTGTATATTTACCATGTTCACCTTGTTCTGACACCCAGTAGCTGATAATATTTTTGTGCTAGGTGTCGTTAAGCATTCATTCATCGTTTAAAGTTGCTAATATTAAATGTTTGCTAACAGTGTTTTTAATAAAAACATTGCTGAATATTTCAGAGTACGGACGTGTGTTTTTCTGGGGGAGTAACAGTGAGGGCCAACTGGGCATGGACGACGATATGTACTCCACCCCGACCGAGCTGGACTTTGATGAAAACATTATTTACCTGGCTTGTGGCTATTACCATTCAGCCATAGTTACAGGTATGGTATAAATTGTATTCCATGTTGTTCTTTATTCCAGTCCATCTCTTCTCAAGAGGCAGCTTAAGGGTTATAGAATTTTTCTATATATTGGTTGTCATATGGTTTCATTACGTATGAAAATTCACATTTTCTCGATACAAAAGTGGAAAAGAGATCTAGAAAATGTTTGTTACTGCATTTTTGGGTTGGTTTTATAGGATTTGGGCTTAATTCTGCCAAAAATGCTTTAACAAGTCTCAAATCTCTAAAATGTTTCTTAACTAACTGGCCATGCTGAAAGTTTACTGCAATTTTAGAGTTATTTGGTAGTCCAAGTCTAAAGATAACTGACCACGAACATTAGGCCACCATATAATTTAATTTATTGTTATGTGAATTAGTTTTTATTTGACTAAATTAATGGTGAAATAAAATATTTATATTAAGAGCATTCATAGTGATATAGTATGATAAGTAATATAAATAGTTGAAAATCCTATCTGCAAATTCTTTTATTATTTGACTTGATAAATTTTGATGAAGATTGATTTATTAATTAATTTTACTTGCTAGATTCAAAGGTGCAACCATTCCCTGGTGATGTAACTAAGTCACTTGATACGTGATTGATCTAAAATGACCCCCATTCAACACCGATATAATGGATAACAAAAATATAATGTCATAAAATAAGCGAATAGTAAATATATAGAGGCTATTTCATGTTTTTTTTCAAATATGATTTTCATGTCAACAAGTGATGTGTGAAAATTAAATTTTCACAAATTGCGAAGCAATGAGTGAAAATATAAGTTTCGCACATCACAAGTTGACATAAAAATCATATTCGATAAAATAACATAAAATGGTCTATTTATTATAAACATCTTTCATAAAATTTTTTTTTTTTAAATAAAAATAACTAGTTACAAAATAATAAAACCCTTTCGCAAACTTGACAACACTGACTACCCAATGACGACAAGCCACTTACGCGAAAGAAAACGAAGTGCATAATAAATATTAGAAAAAATATATATACTAATTATTTATCGAAGCCCACTGAAATTGTATGAACACTTACAAACACTGTGATATGTATTTATTATGTTTCTCTGTGGTTATTATTTCTAATTTAAATTATTAAATGTACACTGATACATCACATCAATAATCCTATTCCTAAGGGAGGTAATTCAGTTATGAACTTGTTAACCGTATGAACATAGTTCCGGCTAAAAATGTGAATACCACTTTCATATTTTCACTGCAGCCGAAGTTCAGTGAAAATATCACTTTTCAATGAAATATCACTTTTATGGTTTCTGTAGAATTATGTATTTTATTGCTATGTATATAATAAATTGCTTTATTATTTGTTTTAAATTTATTTTCAGAAAGTGGAGATCTGTACACATTTGGGGAAAATGACAGTGGGAAGCTGGGACTGGGACACGATAATAACGAGACGGAACCGAGCCATGTATCATCCATACCAGAAAAGGTGAAGGCCGTGTCATGTGGTGGGTCACACACAGCAGTCCTGACAGGTGGGTAAATAATATGGTTTTCAAATGATTAATAGCAGCAAGTAATTTGTTGGGGTTCACATCGCAGTTTGCTAGTCATTCTAGCTTACATGCAAATCAGTTTCGCACTTTGGATCACTGTTACTGCAAACCAAATTACACTATAAATATATTCGGGATTGTGGCAAAATCTCAGTGTGTCAGCGCACATCAATAGGAGAAACATATTTGTATGGTGTATTATTATATAGTAAGGGTTATACATTCAAAGATTTTATTTTATTTATATACAGCAAGGTTTATAATTTTATATATTTATAATTTTTTTAATTATTATATCTGTACAGCAAGGTTTAAACATCCAAATATTTATTTTATTTGTACAGCAAGGTTTATACATACATTTTCTTTTTATTGTTACAGAAAACGGCAAGGTTTATACGTTTGGAGAAGGCAGTAATGGCCAGCTGGGTCTGGGAACCATGACGATGAAGACAAGTAAGCCAAAGTTGGTGAATATGGGTCCGGCAGTCTCTCACGTCTTCTGTGGAGAAAACTTCACAGCTCTCATCTCAGGTGAGATAATATAAGCAGTAGCTAATCTAATAAAGGTGACATTTTTGGTAAGGTTTTATTGCTGAAGTCTGAGGAATAATATTTTAATTATTTAAACATTAATAACAGTTAATCCACTCATTAAAGATAGCAAACTCTACACTGGATTCACTGTACTAGCATATCCAAGTAAAACGCAAACAGCATTTTGAAAATCAGTCACAAAAATATTGCTTTTTTTTATTCTAGAGAAAGTGCATGGTTAATTTTAATTCTGCTATTGCTTATGATTAAGTTAATTGTTAAGATTATTCTACTTTAGCAGTTATTTTATTATAGAGAGATGTTTGAGATTATTCTGTTATTGCTGTTGTATTCTAGAGAGATGTCACAGTTAAGATTATTCTGCTATTGCTTTTCTTGTATTCTAGGGACAGTTCAGCATTTAGATTATTCTACTTTTGCTGTTCTTCTATTCTAGGAAAATGATTTAGATTATTCTACTACTGTTGTTTTATTCTAGAGAGAGTTCATGATTTAGATAAATTCTGCTATTAGTATTGCAGTTTCTTTTGTTGTAGAATAAAGCCAGGATTACGTTTATTCTGATATACCTTTTTTCTTTTTTTCAGAAAGAGGTCACTTGTATACCTGTGGGGACGGTCGCCATGGGAAACTAGCTCAGGGTATTGAAAGTTTTACAAATCTCTTCCAGCCAACTCGGTGTGAGAGTTTACTCAAGTTCCACATCGATCGGGTGAGTGTGTGTACAGATGCAGGCATTCATACATTCAATATCTTCAATATCTGCATTTCTGGAAAATCAGTTACAATAAAACAATTGCATAATTTTGTTTTTAAAAACCCTGTGAAATGTAGTTGTTTTTGTGTTTTTTTTCATTTAAAATTAATTTGAATAAACAAGATAATTGTTATTTTTAAGTAAAATGAGACCAATAAATATACATTTACATCAAACTTAAACCTAGTTATGGGTGACATATTATATAATTATTTTAATCTTTTGAATGAAAACCTAAAAATTAATATAATATACACCATTGTGTCTCTAATATCATGATGGTATTTTCCACATTACTTGAATACATTAATTTCATTATTTTTAGTATTCTCAGCATAAAGCAAGTATTCTCCATATAACAATATTCTCAGTATAACACCTTGTCTCTGCTGTTTGTCAGGTGGCGTGTGGGGGGTGTCACATGATTGTGACGGCGTACCCGCGGCAGGAGAACGGCCATATTGGAGACGGGGAGGACATCGGTGAGGAAGACATGGAACACACGCTCAAGTCAGACATGCTCGATCTCAGTGTGTCGGCACGCGTCAGGAGGAGAAACACATTTGTATGTGATTAACTCTGACATATAAAACATTTGAATGTGTTAAACTCTGTTGTTACTTGTAGCATATTTATATGTGATAAATTCAGACATACACATGTGATTGTAATGAGCTTTGATATTACATATTTGTATGTGATAAACTGACATTACATATTTATGTGATAAACTGACATACCATACTTGTATGTGATACACTCTGGCATTACATATATGTACTCTGATACAGCATACATGTTTGTTCGTTATAATAGGTCTTCTAGAATGATTCTAAATATTACTTTCAATAAAGCCAATAGAAAAATGAACTGGCCATGCCTACAGTTTAGTGTGATTTTGTAATTATTTACTGGCCCAAGACTAAAAATCACTGGCCGTGGATATTGGGCCAATGTAAAAGCCTTAGTTATAAACTGACAGAGCACGTTTTATATATGACAGACCCTGACAACAAAATATGTTCATGAATGTTGTCTGATAATCTCCTAAATAAAAAAAGTTGTATGTGATAGAAGAAACAAGTTCTGAAATAAAATGGTTATTCCTTTCAGAATCAGAATGCCTGTGCAACTTTAAACCGAACACTGCCAAGTCTTGGTCAGAACAAACCAACTCCAATAGAGCATGCGACATTGCCTCTGAACCACTCATCAAAGGGGTTAGACAGTGTCAAAAATCATCTTAGCAAAACAACTGTACCCAGCATTGATCTGCAAAAATCCAGTGCCAGGAAAGGTCAGTGGTTATAACCTACAGATAATGTCATTTTAAAAATCAATTCTAATTCTACAATGACTGAAAAATATTCTGTTTAATCACTTACTTGGAATTGGAAGTGTTAAGTTTATAAGAAACCACCTCTGATTTAATTTGGTTGATTTACTTGCCGAGGTAAACAAATATGTATTTGTGTTTATCAACAAAGAATTAAAGATGAATGCCACTTAACTGTGAATGCTGATTGGTGTAGACAAACACAAAACTTGCATTTATACTCTGGCTAATTTTGGATGTTCTATATTGTGTTTTCATAAATGTCACCAAATTAAATCTGGAAAATTGTTTTGATGACATTATTCAAATAAGTAGTGTACCATAACTCACTGCTCTGTAAAATAAGAATAAAGTGTGTTGAGTGCATTCATAACTAAAACATTAATTTGTTTGTTCGTTCGTTCGTTCGTTCGTTCATTCGTACATTCATTCATTCATTCATTCATTCATTCATTCATTCATTCATTCTTCATTGTTTTCCAGCTAAGCACAAAGAGGCTGAGGATTCTTCTGAAGACCAGTCTGAGAGTGAAGAGGTTTGTACCAGATTTATTTCTCACATCTACATTACAGCCTTTGAGCATCTGAACAGCAAAGGCGCTCGATAGCCTAGTAGTGTATGCTGCTGATTGACATGCAGTCAGTCTGAGATCAATCCCTATCAGGAAGCCACTAATGTTTTTTTTCTCAAATTAAAATATTTTCAACTCCAATATAACCATTAATGAAAATGTGTTGAGTGCATCATCAAATCCAATGAAAATGTATTAATACTAAATAGCCCATACAATCTCTGTATTTGATTTACATTGGCATCTGTTGCATAATAGAGTACTGGTGTTTTTATAATCTAAAACAAATCACAATAACCATTTGAAAATATTTACGACTATCACTAAATTTGCTTATTGGCCAGTAGCTTGTTTGTTACAATTTTGGAAACGTAGATTGACTTAATTTGAGTCAGTTATTTTTTTATTTTTTTTAGGTTGCTTCAGTTTGAGTCAATTCTTGGAATTTTGATTCCCATATTTGAGTCTTTTTCATTAACAAATTAGTCACACTATGGAATTGAAGTAAAACCATATAATAGAAATAGATGTTGGTTAATTAAAGTTTAGATGTATATGTCAGGAACACACCTTTTTCCTTCCATGGCTTAATTTTAGTAGGTACATTTTATGATTTTTCTTGATGTGTAATCAGCTGAAAGTATCATTCGTCTTTAAAAAGGTATCTGCTGGAAAAGAAGGGTAATCTTTGCTTACTTTTAAGTAAATTGTTATATATAAAAAAAATACTAATTAACTGAATGTATTTTTATATTGGAAATATATATTTTATGTTACACATCTCTGCTATATATTTTTTATTACAGGATGAACAGAAAACAAAGCCTAAAGTGCTTCCTAGAGTAAAACCAGTGCCACGGGTAAGATTGGCTTTAAATATACATTATTTCTGTTATCTTGGTATGGAGACAGATACTGTACTGTGTATGTGCATGATGATATACCTCCATAAGTTGCATGTACTAGTGGCAAGGTTTAACATCTGTAAATAGTAACTGGTACTTGTATGAAGTCAGAAAAAAATGAATCTTTAAAAAATAATTAATTTTAAATTTAATGAAATGAATGTAATGATTGACCAGTAAATGTAGGTAGCAGATGAAAAATATATTAATATAATTTAGAAGCACAGTGTTTGAACTTTACAGTATTATTAACAAATAATTCACAAAGCAGTGATTTGCAATTTTCATGTTTGGTGGTGCACAATATAATGCATTTGCTGTTATGTGTGTTTGAAGTTGATCAAAATTTGATTTAAAAAAAAAAAAATCTTCAAAATTTGGATTAGCATATATGGTAGTGCAATAGAAAATTGATTAGCAATTAATATTAATTGATCAAACTTGTGTAGCAGTCTGTGATGAGAGTGAAACTTGTATGCATTTAAAGAACAACATATGAAACTTGCATGCAGTTAACAATAAAATATATCTAGATACCTATACAATCTTGTGATGGTTAACTGGAGACCAATAGTGCAAAATACATGCATGATGTGCAGTCAGAATAGGACTGATCGCTGTAGAGAGCAGCTGGGATTCTTGTAACTCTGACAGGAACGGGATGTAGCTCAGTGTCCACTCATGGTATGGTGGGTTGTTGGATCGATCACATGTAATGCACCTATTGTTCATTCCTGTCAGTTTTGTAACAAGAAAGTAAGGAAGGAAATGGTTATTTAATGACGCACTCAACACATTGGTGTATGGTTATATGGTGTCAGACATATGGTAAAGGACCATTTTGATAGTAAGGAAGGAAACCCGATGCCACCACATAGGCTGCTCTTTTATAATTATATGCATCATCCCATAGACAGGATAGCACATACCATGACCTTTGATACACTAGTCGTGGAGCACTGGCTGGAACGAGAAATAACCCAACGGATCCACCGTGTGGGATTGATTCGACAACCCACCGCATCATGAGTGAACGCACTTACCACTGAGCTATGTCCCGCTCCCCTGGTGTAACAAAGGCTGTGGTATGATTTATCTTGTGTATGGAGTGGTGCATATAAAAGATCCCTTGCTGCTAATTGGAAAATATAGCCCATGTAGTGACATCAGGTTTCCATTTTCACTATCATAATGGTCCTTAACCATATTTCTGATGCCATATAACTGAATAAAAAATAAATAAAAATAATGTGTAAAATAGAAAGTGCATTGTTAAATAAAACATTTCTTTCATAATCTCAGAAGTTCTGTTGTGTACTGGTTAAATTATTTTTTAAATATGTTAACTTGATTTCTATCAGTCATTTCAAGACTAGATAAATAGAAAAAAATGTTTTAGAACTGTGCCTTGTTTTAATTGTGGGATTCAAAACTTGGCAAATAGCAAAACATTAAATGACTAAATTAATCAAATTTACAAATAATAATCTCTTGTTCATGGTCTATTTTGTTAGTAGTTGGTTATTGCATGATAATGGTTGATATACTGGCTGTATATACCATCAGTGTAAAAGTATCTATTACTAACACTGTATATAGTGATATGTGTATATTTGTAATACTAATATTATATAATAAAATGTGTCTATTGTCGTTTACATGTATGTAATCCAATTATTAACTCGTGTATTTTATAACCATGTGTAATCAGGGTTTGAGCTGGACAAAATTTAACTTTTCTGTATTTAGTTATTTTTATTTAAAGAAAAAATTGCTATATCTCTGTTTAGCCTAACAGGAATGGTGCTATAGTACCATATTTGAACATAGCTGTCAAATAACAAGATTAAAATAGTGATTTTAAAAGCAAAATTCCACTTAATGTTTGGAAATAAAAATTAAAGAATTTGGTTTATGTAATTTAGCAAGCATCATATCATTTTCTACTTTGATAAAATTAATATAAGCAGATTTGTCATTAAATGTATTCAAAATCATCAGTGAATATTTGGTAAATATATAATTAAGTGTGTACGTGAATATAAATAGTAAAAAGAGCTTATGACTGGCTAAGTAACATTTCCAACCTGGCTGTAAATACTACATACTTAGAATCACATGTGCTTCATTAGCATTGGGGTGCCGCTATAGCTCATGGGTTTAGTGATTGAGTCGATCCCTGCAAGTGAGCCACATTTCGCCCCCCATCATTAAAAATATTACAGTTCAGTGATACAGCTGCTAATTATAACAGTTTTGACAACATTAAAAAAAAAGGAGATCTTGATAGCCTACGCATTTTGGAGGAGATCTCGATAACTGCCAAATTTTAAAAATAACATGCATATATATAAAAAAAAAAGAAGAAAAAAACACACTTTTTTTTTAAAATAAAAAATGCTTTTGAAATGCACATGACTGCTCAAGCCCTGTGCTGTACTAACCCACCACGTGGTTGTGTGCTGCATGGTGAGCACTATGGCATGTCTCTCTTACAGGATCTCGACTCGGCCGGGGAAACCTCACACCGGTCAGAGGAAGAATCGACCGATGATGAGGAAAACACACAAGTAAGACAGAACACAGAGGTCAGGATGACCTGTGACTAGAGGTTGTGATGACCTCTTACCTGGAACATAGAGATCAGGATGACCTATTATTAGAGATCATAATGACCTCTTATCTTGAACACAGTGGTTGTGTCAAGTGACTGGAGGTCAGCATGACCTATTAACATTAACACACCTGACTCGAAGTCAGGACGACTTTTTACCCGGAACAGAGAGGTCAGACTGACATCCTTAACAATAATAATAACTCAATAACCTTGGCCTGTAACAAGTATCCACAAAACAATTTGATCTTTTATAACTTTGACCTAGTAACTTGACTCATGCATTTGACTCGTGCAGTGATTAGGACAACTGAACTAGAAAACATTTAAACCTTTCTTTCATATTTTAGAATCTTAACCTTTATCTGGTTACTATTACAGGTAGACTTGCATTGGTCATCATGGTGATATAGAAGGTCATAATGTTTTTGTGTCTTTTTGTTGAACTGTAACTTATTTGTAGTTCTTGTAGTCCATTATGTATGTATATTGAATTTTAATAAAGTATCACTACATGTACACTTGCACACTCATAATATTACTTGCACTCACCAAATGTGCTCTTTAATTATATCACCAAAATTTCTGTAAGGATGTTACTTTTGTGAGTTTTATTTTAATATACTTGTAGTCATGTGTTTCTTTGAAAAGGTCTTGATAATATATATTCTATTTGAACTGATTTTATTATTTTAATTTTTTATTATTATGACCTGTGCTGTTGTGTTAATGCAATTAGAAACAGGCTAAAAAAATATTAACAGGTTCTGCTAGCTATTGTCATTAGTATGTAATATGGTTTTATTATAGAATTGTATTGATTAAATCTAAAATTCTGGATCTAATGTAGTCTTAACCCCTTCACTGCACTATAGACATAAATTTGTACTAAATTTGAGAATTCAAATTCTCTATAAATGTACACAATGCTTCATAAAACAACACATTTTCTGTTACATACAGCATAGCACTTAGCTTATTTCTGTCACTATAGCAGAAATGTGATTGATCTGAACTGGTCGACATATTGGGCTATGTCATTCCAGACAGTGGTCCACAACTGGTGTAAAAATGGCCATGGAATATGATCTCTTTCTGTGGGATGGTGCATATAAAATATCCCTGGCTGCTAATCGCAAAGAGTAGCCTATGTGGCAGCAGCAAGCCTCCTGTCTCACTGTCATGGTCATTAACCATTTGTCAGATGCCATGTAACAGTAAACAAATGTGTTACGTGAATTGTTAAATAAAACACTTCTTTCCATCTGTCTCTCTCTCTCTCTCTCTGTCTCTCTCTCTCTCTCTCTCTCTCTCTCTCTCTCTCTCTCTCTCTCTCTGTCTCACTCTCTCTTTGTTTAGTAAGGACTTCATGATATAATTATGTGAAACCAGATTATAATTTAGTTTTTCTAGTTGAAATGTTTGTCACCAATATGATAATAAAAATGAGTGAGGGGTGTCAGTAAAAAATAGCCTGACACGCAGTAGATCTGAGATCTATCCCTGTCAGGTAGCCACTAGGGATTTTTCTAATTAAAATGTTTCTGATGCCGACATAACCATTAGTAGGCTACAAATGTGTTGAGTTCATCGTTTAATTAATTAATTAATTAATTAATTAATTAATTAATTAATTAATTATTATTATTATTATTATTATTATTATTATTATTATTAT
>JAUTBW010079747.1:0-10483 GCA_032361425.1 Peltospira smaragdina
AGGCTTACATTAACAAAAGAATGTACTTGATAATGCAGACGTTTTCTTGGTTGGCAGGCTTACATTTAACAAGAGAATGCACTTTATAATGTAAACTTTTTCTTGGATGGCAAGCTTACTTTTTCTTGGATGGCAAGCTTACTTTTTCTTGGATGGCAGGCTTACATTTAATAAAAAAAATGTACTTGATAATGCAGACTTTTTCTTGGATGGCAGGCTTACTTTTTCTTGGATGGCAGGCTTACATTTAATAAAAGAATGTACTTGATAATGCAGACTTTTTCTTGGATGGCAGGCTTACGTTTAACAAGAGAATTTATTTGATAATGCAGACTTTTTCTTGGATGGCAGGCTTACGTTTAACAAGAGAATGTACTTGATAATGCAGATTTTTTCTTGGATGGTAGGCTTTCTTTTTCTTGGATGGCAGACTTACATTCATGTACTTGACCACATATAAAGAGTAGGGAATACATTTAGTTTCGTGTAACAAGGACATCATTTACTTGGATATATAATGAAGAGAAGATATGTTCAAATAAAACAAGGTTTTAAATTTGTGTAAATCTTTAAAATGTTTCACTTTAAGTAAGGACAGTGAACAGTTTGTATCCAGTGTTCCTGGCATGGTTACATAGAATCTAACCATAGTTTAGTTACATGTAAACTGTTTTTTTGTGATGGTGTTCAGCTGAAACTCCATTATGCATGGGCACATAACTGAGGTTTTCACTTAAATTGCATACAGATAATGCAGCCGATAGATCGGGGTTTGAAGGGTCATAGAATTTTTTAGATTTGACATGGAAATACGTCATAATGCCAACAGTTTACATTTTGATAGTGATCAACGAGTTATAATTATAACATTGCAAAGAAAACAAGATCATAAACAAGATCCTAATGTTGCCATTTTATTTTTATTCAGTTACTTAAATGATGTTGTTATTAAACTCCATTGACAATATGACATTCTAATCATGAGTTTTAAATATATTCAGATGATTTATAAATGTTGTCTGTGATGTCTGTATTTATAAAATATGATGGTTTTAAACTAATACTGTTAAAACGTTTAAGAGATGAATGTTTAATTGCATGAAAGTTATCAACCCTATATGAAAAATTATTTCAACAGACTGATAAATTAAGTTTCACAGATGATGAGTTTTTGCAGGGTGTTTTTATATGTGCTGACATAATTTGTGTAATTTCACGTGAAAAATGGTATTAACACTGAATATAATATTATGTGTAAATGTATAATAAAAATATTTTTAATATTTGATTAAGTTTTATGTTTACATCAATAATACAGTTTATTCTTTCTAAAAAAAATTCAAGATGATTTTAAACTTCTGCTATTAACAAAATGTTAATTACTGCATATTAAGCTATACCACTTCTTATACCAGTAACATTTTGTTTTGTTTAATGACACCACTAAAAGATATATATTGGCTATTTGACATCAAACATTTGATAGTGTTTTTTACTCAGTGATTTAAAAGAAACTAGGTACATATTTCTATCTTACAAAATATTTTATATGACCATTCTCAGATGCATTCATTTACTTATCATGGGGCATTGGTCGTTATTAAGAGGTGGTGGACCAACCTCTTAGTTGATTCAACCAAGCTACCCAAGAATGTCATGACGGCATGCTTCCAATCCTGCCTCTGCCAAACATAGTTAATATTGAAAAACACACAATGTCAATTGGCAATCTGCGATCACAACCACTTCGCCAAAAAATGCAGTTTGTAACAAATAGTTATGTTAACTTCCCGCCAAATACACAATCGAACGCTATGATATAATGAGCACGAACCGAAGTGCAAGCTGTAAACTTCTTTTTAATTAAATGAAGTCTTCGAAAGTCAATGAACATTCCACTACGGCCCATATTTATATTAACCTAAAAAATACATTTTAAATCAATATTACAATGCATTTTTTAAGGTAAAACACTTTTTCAGTTAACATTCTGTCTTAATGAGTTTTAGATGTTACTAATTTAGATATGCCATGTGGGTAAACGACATTTTAGCAATAAAACATGTTTTATCATTAAAACACCTTTATAAATATGGGCCTGAGTGTCTGAAACCCACTGCTGACGAAGTCCACATTGTAACTCAAGAGTAGTAGGAATATTTTGATTAATATCAAAAACATTCAAACGACATGTATCAAATAATACTTTTAATTCCTATGTACAAGCATTCTAAATTATCAAATATGTATTTTACAGATATTATATTAATAAACCTAATATAACTAATGGAAACAGTCTGGTTAAATAAATGCTTGTAGCAAATGATTTAATTAAACTAAACAAAACTGCTTTTTTTCCAGATATTTAAAAAAGGTTAAAACACCAATATTGGTTCTCTACCTCATTTAACTTCAAAATTCCAAGTGTTTCTCAACAAAAATAACATTGTTACATGAATTTTAAAATACACTATACATCAACAGAGTAAAATATCTATTTATTATGCAATTTGTATACATGTTTGTCAAATGTCTACACTATGAGCATGAAAAAGTATTAGTAACCCATCACAAATTATACCCCCAGCCCATCAACTAAGAAGTCAATTTATTATAAAATTAAAAAAAATGATGAACACACTGCACCTCATTAATTATTCATTTGTGTTTATCCTGTATGAAGACATAGATTGCAACATTAAAATATGCCAACAAGCTGCCTCCCAAAGACTGCTCTGTGTGAGAAGATTTAGACCAGTCGGAAGAACATGAACGTACATGTTCCACAACACAACTTCTTATATTTTTTATTCTAAAACCAAGTGTTCCATTCATGTAGATTAAAAACAGTGTTAACCATTTGCAATAAACCGATAAGTCTCCGAAAATAACAAAATCCACATACGATCCATCAACGATCACACAAAAGCTATTTTTCGAAATATCCAGTCATGAACAAAATAGGATTCTGGTCTCTGTCATGGTTATACATCACATCGACAGGCTAGGAGACATGTTAGCGATTATATGTGAGTACGTCTAGGTGTCTGTTCAAAACCGGCGATTGCTGAAAGTGTATCTCGGACCACTGTAGTATCTCCAGAACAGACTTGATCCACGCTTCAGAGCTCCCTGGAGAGATAGATTGTACATTCTTTATTTAATATGCACTCAACTTACTTTATTCATTGATATATCACACACACACACACACACACACACATACACAGAAAGAGAGAGAGAGTGGGTGAGTGAGAGAGAAAAAGAGAGGTTTAAGTAATAAAACAACACATTTCATCTCTCATGTATGGTTAAGGACCAGTGTGATACTGATAAAGGAAACGTGTCCATCACATGGGCTACTGTTTCCGATTTGCTGCACAGGATCTTTTGACCATGCCACAGCCAGATGTGGTGCACTGGCTTGAAATAAATTAAAGGTTGACAAGGTAGGATCATTCCTATGGCCAAATGCACCATGAGCAGCTCTCTCTCATGGTGCAGTGGGTTGTTGGATCGATCCCACAACTGGTGTATCAAAGGCCATGGTATGTGCTATCTTGTCTATGGGATGGTGTATATAAAAGATCCCTCGCATTCATCACATCGGAAAGAATAGGCTATGTGGCAGCGGTAGGATTCCTTCTAGACCATGAAAATGTCCGACAACATAACCGTAAATAAAATGTGTTGAGTGTGTTGTTAAATAAAAACACTTCTTTCTTTCAGCTCTCTCCCATTGACTTAAGAATTATGATCCAGAATGATAGTTTGAATATAACATTGTTAATTACCTAGTGGCTGACAGGGATTGACCTCTGAATGATCACGTTACATACACAATCACCACTATGCTATTGAGGCGCCCTAACATCAAAAAGCAGTTATGAAAATGCCAACATACAAAACAATACTACAGTCTTTCAATAAGTAACAACAAGTAGAGTGCTACAAAATGTCTTTACCTGTCTGCTGAGATCTTGCCAACAGTCAATCCAGCTGTCATATGGTTTCCAAGACACAGCCCGCAATCTGAGATAAATAAGTAAAAACAACTACATAAATATATTTTATATATTAGAACATATTTTTGTAGTTACAAAGGCAAGAAATGTGTTTCAAATGGGTATACTGCCATAAGTTTATGATTGGAAGCATTATTGCAGGATTATAGGAATTTTAATGTCTAAATATTACTTGCAGTGAGTAAACATGAATCATGCTTAAATTTCACTGTAATTTTGTAGTTATTTGGTAGTGCATATCAAATCACTCCATGGTTAGAGATAACAAGTTACTGTGTTCAAGATGCCCATTACAGTTGCAAAACCATCAACCGAAAGATACAATATTGATTTTGTTCTCAATGAGTAGGTTTCATTAACATTTAACTAATTAACACTGTTTTCAGGGACAAAATAAACCATAGAGCTCAAATGTACCATGGGCAGTATATATGACATTAGCACGTATAAAAATGAATTATAAAAACTAATCACTTTCGTGCTTTTGTTTCTGCTCCAAGGAAATTGCCTGTAACAGTTAACAGAGATTGCTGAGATTTTTGCCATAATTATATTATTGTTGATAAACACATTAAATGAGTGTCCATGACAGATATTTATGACATGAGTGCCTAAATTATATTTCCCAAGCAACAGTGAGGGAAATGTGATAATTTATGCACAAGTGTTGTAAATATTGTCTGTAATGGACACGAATGTAATATTCTATTTATTACTGTAAGATTGTCCTGCTAATTAAACATTACAGCTAGTTTACAACTTTATATAAACAGATCAAGTCTTCTCTTTAACACTATGACGTTAGATGCCAAAATTATCACAATTACATCACATTTTGTTTAATGTTTTATCAGCCAATCAGAATGAGGTGTGCTATGACAGCCAATAAGAGGACATACAATTTTTTTTATTAATCACGAGGAAATCGTACAATAAAAATGTCCCTCCTTATTCTGTACCTAGTAGATAATAAAATGAATTAAGTACCCGTACGTCATGTGTAACAGATATTTTATCTACTCACCCAGAGTCATTTATGGCCATGATGTTGGTAACCAGAGTAAAAGGGTAGGTCACGTGAGATACAATCAGCTAAAATAAACAGATAATCACACCATTAATCAACACAGCATTTCTACTTTCGGATTTTCATGACTATGCGTCTATTGATCAAATTTTAGTTTAAACGTATTAAAAAACTGCTCTGAAAACCCCACCGATATATTTTTAATTTAACAACTCACACAACACATTTTCATTAATGGTTATATCAGCATCAGAAACATTTCTATTATAAAATATTCCTAATGGCTCACTGACAGGGATTGATCTCAGGCTGACTGCGTGAGAGATGGGTGCTATCACCACCAGGCTCTCAATTTGCCCACAGATAATGTTACAGTAAAACAAAATAGGATTTCTGCTTTTTGAATTTCTAATCTACTTAGTATTCTAAAAATTTAAGTGCTGAGTCTGATAAAGAAATAACTCCAACTAAAAGTGCTAGTGTAAATGTTCTGTCAGCAGATATGTCACTATCATAAAATAGGCATACAAAGACTGTCTTCATAACCCAGAAATGGAGCCTTTCTATCTTGCTAAACATAATTAATTATTAGTAACAATTTTAAATAACTTGAATGGATGTAAAAACAAATATTAGATCTTGGCTAAGACAGTGATTAGGTGGAATTTTAGAAAATAAAACAATTATACTATTGTACATATTTATAAATGAATAATAATAATAATAATAATAATAATAATAATAATAATAATAATAATAATAATGATGATGATGATAATGATGATGAACAATTTGAAAATGACAGTGTAAAAGTGTTCTCTAACATTATAAAACAACTTGGACTCACCCCACAGGCAGCACCAGTATATGATTTCATTTCCTGCAAATGAAACAACAATACTGAACAAGATTGAAAACATTAAAACAAAAAATGTATACTAAAACTGACTATTAAACTATCAAAAAATGTATACTAAAACTGACTATTAAACTATCTGCAAAAATTGTAGAAGAAATTTCCTATTTGTTTTACCCCTAAGAGAAGGAAATATTTTATTTACTGGTATGCTTAACACATTTTGTTTACAAGTCTATAGCATTTGAAAACAACTTCTCTACTACATTTAAAGAATAATTAATATTATATTAAAGATAATTATCAGGTTATGTCAATTATTTACTGGCCTCAATAGTCTAGTGGATAAGCTATTAATCATATGGCTGGTTGATGCTGGGTAAGTTATTAATGATTAATGATATACAGTGAAGCGTGGATCAAGCCTGTTCTGGAGATACTACAGTGGTCCGAGATACGCTTTCAGCAATCGCCGGTTTTGAACAAACACCTAGACGTAGTTACAATGACCATCATTACATTGACATTTACATCATCTGACATGTGTTCTATAGAAACAAATGTACATAATGTAAATTTTATGCATTATTACAGAATTTTGTTACAAAAGCAAACTCTATATTACAACAGACTTATTATGGAACAAACATTGTTGTTATAACAAGGTCTGACTGTACACCCTCTTAACACTCACTAACCTGCTAACCTACTCTTCTGGGCAGATCAAGCTCAGGTAAAACAAACTGACCTGACCTTACCAGCTATTTTACATGCACATTCAGATCAAGATATTAAATCATGTTTGTTGTGAAACAGCCCTTCCATCCAGTACAGAACAAAAACCCACCATAATAATGAGAGGTAAAGGCTTGATATTAAGGAACAATTATAACAGCCAAAAAGAGAAGTATTTAGTTTTTGTACATTTTGTTTTGTATATGTATTTTGTTTTGTATTTGTAGTTTTTTTTATAATTATCTGTAGTTGTTTTTTAAAGTTATTTTGTACATGTATTTTGTTTAGTATTTGTTGCCTCAAGGAAGACTTTTAGATAATTTACACATTGTTTTGTTATGTCCTATTAAACAGCGCTCTTTTTTAACCGTATTTTAACAAAAAAGAGATTAGCCCACCTCAGGTAATGTTTTTAGTTTAGTTTATCCAAATATAAAATAATGACTATGATTTAGGTTGTATTTGTATGAAGTCGGGTAACCTCTAGATAACCTGAGCCTTGTAACTCGAAAGCATTTGTAATACTTTAAGCCAGACTACGCCATATTTACATACATAAAACAGCAATGTTACAAGAGTATATACATTAATGGGTACATATTTAGGTCTGTTTTGATGATGGCATCCTAAATATATGCTCACTTACATTCATGTTTGAAAATCAGTAAATGTCGGACATAAGTGTTACAACTGCTTTGAGTTACAAGGTTCTGAACCTGCAGGAGTTCACCGCATAGGAAGCCTCACCTTATCCTCCACCAAGTACTTGTTGATTAGCTGTGCCAGGAAGTTGGAAATCCACACTGTGATAATCTCGCCAACAAGCTTAGGAACAATACCACTGCAAACAAGAGTTTAATTCACACATATAGATTTTTAAGTAGATTTTAATTCACTTTTTTTTTTTTTTTTTTTTTTTTTTTTTTTTTTTTTTTTTTTTAAATGATGCATCAGAAACTTTTTGATTATAAAAAAACCCCTAGTGGCTACCTGAATGGGATCAATCTCAGATTGCCAACATGACAGGTGGGCGCATAGACGCACCCCTAATTCACAGATAGATAAGTAAGTAGATTTTTATTCAGACAGACAGATAGCTACTCTGATACAAGTGTTTTATTTAACAAGGCACTCAAGATTTTGATTCACAGATATAAACTTCACAGATATACAACGTAAGTAGATTTTTATTCAGATAAGACAGATAGCTATTCTAAGTAGATCTGAACTCACAGTGACAGATATAAATGGTTTTAACGTGGCACTCAACACATTCAAGGATAATTCTGATAGTTTAATTTACAGTGTACATTGTTATGGTTTGCAGTAAGTTAGATAGACCATATTTTTAATTCCTTTATTTGAATATAATTGTTCAAATATAATGTTTACCAATTTGTTAACAATTATTTAAAAATACTGTTATCAAACATTGTTATCAAATGGTAAAATCACCTACTTTACATAACAGCTAACAAAGCATGTTTCATGAAAGAAAACAATGCTGCACTATTATAAGTCTTTTTATACTTAGAAAATAATGTGTGTTTTTATGTTCAAGATCTTAAGTGGAACTTACGCAAAAAATCCAAGAACACCTTCATTTTTATATATTTCACTTACAGATGAAAATAGGGAACTGAAAAATAAAATGAACACAAAATTGTAGATTAAATAGTGTTCTGGCAATTAAAAAAACATGCTTTCAAAATCCACGAAACCTTTAAGTTTACAGCATAAACCTCTAGTCATTTTAAAATTACATTGTTGATTTTACCGTTTTAACACTGGTTACTAATACAACATACAAGAACTACAGTACATGAATTACACTTGTTAGCTTTCACTATCAAGGGATATCGTCAAATGCTAAATTCTAATTTCGCCATTTTGTTTAAGCAAGGCAGATCTCCCTGTGAAAGAATATGTACTAACATAGAGCTTTTGTATGTGACTAGATAGCGATAGTAGCGTAATGAGTCAGGTGTGGAGTGTACCAGTTAGACATAACATGACTTGATCGTTTTTTCTAAATGTTTAAATAATAAAAATATTCTCAACATAGTAGGTTTAATTATGTGTTATTACTTACTTATATTTTGTTTCTCTCCCAACAAATTGAGCCATACACCTAATCATAATCACTGAAAAAACACATAAAACACAACAAAATAATGGATTCTTAAACTTAATACAATTACAGAACAATTACAAATTTAACTGGATTTTTTATGCAGTAATGTTTTGTGTTGGGGTGAAACAGGTAAACCCCAGAAACTATGTATTCAACATGACACTATTCTCAAAGATTTACACCTTTTTCTGATTTAATAGTGCTTATCGTGTGTTGAATGTGGTGTTAACAAATAAGGTTGACCACAACCAAGAACTGAAGGAGTTTCTACTGTATTTGGTTACTCTGTAACTAGTGGTATAAGCACCTTATTGATGCACAACCAGTTTGAAATATAGTCTATCATTGCAAATATCATGTGATAAACTGTACAATCATTAAATTAATAGTTACAATTATATCATTAAATTCCATTTTTCCTTCTTTAGATTGTTTAATGATGCCACTGCTATATGTGGGAGTGGGAGTGGGGGTGGGGTTTCAAGGACAATTAAAGTACCATATATTGTAAATTAACCTACTTTTCAACTCTTAACATATCACCTTAAAGCAGAGGATTGGCTTACAAATGATTACAATAATTTTCTCTAGGTACCAATGTGTCAAATGTTAATAATAATAGCCTGCAGATCTGACCATATGTACTCTACAGTGACTCCTGTTCGGCTATTTTTCACTCCAGCCAGTGTTCCACAACTGGTGTATCAAAGGCCATGGTATATGTTATCCTGTTTATGGGATGGTGCATATAAAAGACCCTTACTGCTGATGTGTAGCATATGTGAAGGCAGCGAGTTTCCTTCCTTACTATCAAAATGGTCCTTTACCATATGTCCAACACCATATAACCATACACCAATGTGTTGAGTGTGTCGTTAAATAAACATTTCCTTTCTTAGTTCCTTCGATAGTGACTGTTAGACCATCACCTGAAACTACTGCATCACTGATCGGTTTACTGATGAAGCTAAATGCTCACCTTGAAAAGGATGGCTGACAACAATTCCCAGACACCGACCTACTGTTTCTTGTGCTGTCTGCAAATAAAAAAAGGGCGAAACCTGAACAATCTGACTATTGCAGATGAAATATTTTTTCTTTAAATATATATGCCAATAGGTGGTTTATCAGTAGTATATTCCATTAGATAATGCCCACATTA
This sequence comes from Peltospira smaragdina, assembly GCA_032361425.1. Taxonomy (NCBI): domain Eukaryota; kingdom Metazoa; phylum Mollusca; class Gastropoda; order Neomphalida; family Peltospiridae; genus Peltospira; species Peltospira smaragdina. The sequence goes on from JAUTBW010079747.1 coordinate 9,940, forward strand.
ATTTTGCATAACATCAACAAAACATACCAGTACTTCACTCTTTCCTCCATTTTTTTTTTCTTCTTTTTTTTTCCAAACTTAAAGGTTAACGGAGTACTTAATAAGATCAATGATTAGTGTCATTTCAAAACAATTTTTCTCACCTCTTTGCAGAATGTACTAATCCACACCATCAGCTCATCATTCGTTTGTGGTTTACCCTGGTTTTCTTCACTCTTGTTGAATTCTTTGAATTTCTAAACAAACAAAACCAACTCATAGTCAATTCCATAAAAATAACAGCTATTAAAGGTAAAAAAACAACTTAGAAATCTATAATTGTTTCTTTCATAAATTGTGTTTTGAATTTATTATTTTTTATTTTTTTTTATTAATGAGGTTCATAAAAATGTTATCACAATAAAAGCTGGAATTGGCCCTCTGTTGATACAATATCCTAACACATCTCTATTTGTGCCCTACTTGACCCATTTTGCATATTTACCAATGAGTTGCAAAATTCCATGAATAAACCATTGTTAACAAATCAAACACATTTATACAT
>JAUTBW010079858.1:0-10483 GCA_032361425.1 Peltospira smaragdina
GGTACACCATCACCACTAATAGATAGATACAGTGATCACTGTCTGTTAGAAGGTACGACATCGCCACTAATAGATAGATACAGTGATCTGTCTGTGAGAAGGTATGCCATCGCCACTAATAAATAGATACAGTGATCACTGTCTATGAGAAGGTAAGCCATCGCCACTAATAGATAGATACAGTGATCACTGTCTGTGAGAAGGTACGCCATCGCCACTAATAGATAGATACAGTGATCACTGTCTGTGAGAAGGTATGCCGTCACCACTAATAGTTTGATACAGTGATCACTGTCTGTGAGAAGGTATGCCGTCACCACTAATAGATAGATACAGTGATCACTGTCTGTGAGAAGGTATGCCGTCACCACTAATAGATTGATACAGTGATCACTGTCTTGTCTGTGAGAAAGTACGCCATCACCACTAATAGATAGATACAGTGATCACTGTCTGTCTTGACCATGCCAAATCACTTTTGAATTTCTTCCCCCAGCATTACTTAATATTTTGATCTCAGTCAGTACCTTAATCAATCCACCAAATGATACAACAATACAGTTTTTCATGTTGTCAGATTTCTTAGCAATGCAACATGCAGACTTAAGTGTTGTGATCTCAGACCAAGTATTAATCCTGGGGCTGGGCTAGCCTGATGTAACAGTACAAGAGGCTCTCTGTCAGTGTGTGTCTGACCATAGACATTCTTTGTGTGATTATTGCATAAAGCACTCGCTGGCCTGCGACTGGCAAGGTGTCCTCTCTGTGTGGAACGGATTACCGTTTGATGAGTCTGGCTCGCATATCGCATTCATGGAGAGCAGCATTCATAGCTTCAAGTGAATATTAATCAACTTGTGTTGTTGTTCACTAAAAGCCAGAGCCTGCCATTCAGTCCTTTACTGTTTGTAGTTTTATGCTTTACTGTCATGCATGACCACACTCAGTGTGTCCGCTACATTAGTCCAATTGATATTGATATCGATATTGATATTTTTAGTACTGCCTCCTCAATATAGCCATAGTTCATTGGCCTTAAATAAACCCCTTTTCATAGTGAGTTTATGCAATGAGTAAACACATTTATGACCAACTTTTTTCTGGCTTGTTATGTTGTTGTTGACTTTTGTCTTTTTTTTTTATCTTTCAGTTAATTAGTAGCAAAGGCAAATATTTCTTCATTTTTTCCTGCTGTAAAAATTGTTTTGTTACATAAGATGCATTGTAGATTTTAAATATTAAATACTAAAGTCAAAACTTTGTTGTTTATGAGGTGATATTTTGTCCAACAATGAAGCGTTTGTAAGGTATATTTCATCTGTGAAAGGCCATATCTTCTGTATAATTATGTCTTATTCCAGCCTGCAATTCACATATGGTGCCTATAACAGCCCTTCTGCAGTTAATAGAAAAATGTAATCTATGTAGTAATGTCATGTATTTTTTTCTTTCTCATTTCTAATTCTGGATTATTCATATAAGAGTTTCAAGAATTGCTCCTAATCATTTCTTAAAAGAACAACACTGTTTTTCCATTTCCACTGTACTGGTGATCAGAATGTAGCTCAGAGGTAGGACGTGCACTCATGATGTAATAGGTCATCAGATCAATTGAGCTATGTCACATGCCAGCCAATGCACCACAACTGGTATAACAGAGGCTGTGGTATGTGCTATCCTGTCAGATAATGCATATAAATGATCCATTGATGCTAATCAATGGCAACAGTTGGATTCCTTTCTCACTGTTATAATGGTCCTTAAGCAGAATTATACTGGACACAATATAACTGTAGATAATTAATTATTCCCCCTGTCTCTCAGAACATGCTGGGGCACGTTGACAGCTTAGTGGTGAAAGCGCCCACCTGACATGCAATCAATCCGAGACCAGTCCTTGTTAGCTAGCCACTAGGAATTTTTCTAATTAAACATTTTTCTGACACTGATACAACCATTAATAAAATGGGTTGAGTGTGTTGTTAAATAACAAATTATTATTATTATCTCAGAACATGCTGGAGTTGCTGGAGGACATGCCTAATGGCGTCGAGCTGGAGAAAGTGCGCAGCTACACCTACCAGCTGTGTAAGGCCATCCAGTGGTGCCACTCCAATGAGATCATCCACAGAGGTTAGTTATAGTTACATCCAGTAAATGAGATCATCCACAGAGGTTAGTTATAGTTACATCCAGTAAACAAGATCATCCATAGATGTTATAGTTACATCCAATAAATGAGATCATCCACAGAGGTTAGTTATAATTACATCCAGTAAACGAGATCATCCATAGAGGTTAGTTATAGTTACATCCAATAAATGAGATCATCCACAGAGGTTAGTTATAGTTACATCCAGTAAACAAGATCATCCACAGAGGTTAGTTACATCTAGTACAGAGGTTAGTTACATCTAGTAAACATAGTAAACAAGATCATCCACAGAGGCTAGTTATAGTTACATCCAGTAAACAAAATCGTCCACAGAGGTTTATTATAGTTACATCCAGTAGTGTTATTCTAACAAAATCATCCACAGAAATGGGCCAGTTTATAGTTTTTGAAACATCAAGCTACTGTATTAATAGTCATATTTTACTTTCGGTTTAAAATAACATTCCTTGGTAATTAATACAGATTCATGAGGTAAAGGTTATTATAATTCACTGGGAAATTAGTGGTGCTTAAAGTTTCTGGAAAATGAAACTCTTAAACAATATTTGCAATTACTATTGTTTTTCCAACAGTCACTTAAAGACAGTTGAACAATAATTTTAATTTAGGATTGGTATTTGAACAGTTGCGCAAACATTTAACAGTTTTGTAACATGTAATTAAATTGTTATATTTTTCACTTGAAAATATGTAGTTTGACCATTAATTTTATATTACCAGTATTTGTTTTTCTGAAATAAATATTTAATTTCTAACCTGATGATTTATCTTCTTTCTTTTGATGTTTAATTAGTGGTAATCATATAAATATAAAGATGAATTAAACTTTTTGTGTAGAAACTCAGATACAGCAGACATAAAGACAACTGCAATTTGATTTCGATGTAATGCTAAATATCTTAATTGTAATGTTTTATTTTCAGATATCAAACCCGAAAATTTGCTAATTAGCAAAAATGGCATCTTAAAATTGTGTGACTTTGGTAAGTTTTTATTATTTGATTTTTATTTTTATTTTTCACTTCAAAAAGGAGATTAAAATAACTTTAATATATTTTTCTTTGTTCACAGTTTTGAACCCATTCATAGAAAATATATTTAAAGGGAGTTTATAATTGCAACTAGATGTTCTATGTTCATGATATAAATATGTTAGTACCTTTAAAAAAAAAGAAGAGGAAAACAAAAGAAAAACAAACTATTTCATAGATCATTATGAACCATGTATTATCTATTACATTAATTATTTCTGTGTTAATACTATTAGGAATGTTTCATTATCTGACCGTCAGCTCTGAATATACTCACATCTCTTAATAGTTCATTATGCATGAAACTGTTAATATGTTGCTTGCAGCATAAGTGCCTTTATTGTCAAAGAGGATAATAGAGCTAGAAAACCAGCTTTATCCTATTTTATTGAATAATTCGGTTTACCCTGAATATTTGAAAGTGGCGTACAAATGTTCAGAAGCGGAATGTTGCTTAAAACTGGAGCATTACTCATGGTGGATGGATGGATCATTTGATTGAACCCATGTGGCGAGCACATTGGGATATTTCTTGTTCTAGTCTGTGCACTACAATTGGTATAACATGGGCCTCAGTATTTGCTATTCTGATATCCATTGCTGTTCATTGGAAAGACTAGCCTTTGTGTTTTTGTGTCTTCACCATCATAGTGGTTCCGAACCAAGTGTGGAGCCATATAACCGTAATAAATGTGTTGAGTATGTTGTTAATAAAACATGTCTCTCTGTTTTGTGCTGCAGGCTTTGCGCGGAACATCACAGGTGGGAATGATGGGCTGTACACAGACTACGTCGCCACGCGCTGGTACAGGTCACCAGAACTGCTGCTTGGGTAAGTCTTAATTATCATAATTATTTTTTTGTACTTTTTAAAATAATAGCATAATATTGTTTTCATTAATTAATCATGTATATATATTTTTTTAATAATTATGAATATCTATAAGCTACTTTTATTGACTGTAGTTTTTATTTATTTACTTCGTAGTTGGCAGGTCCCTATAAAATTCTGATAACTATTACAGATAACCATGAATATTTTGTAATATAAATTATGTTAAATAGATTCAGTAGAAAGAGACAGAAGATTATATGACTCCTTGGAATATCTTCAGTTTGCTTGTTGGTTAAGTGTACCAACACTGAATTTTTATAATTATTTAGGTTATTTAAGATATTTGGTTTCCTCTTTATGTATGACATGCTGGATGAATATGTGTCATACATCTTAATACTATGTACGGTACTTTCTGATTTGTCCAGAATGGCACTAAACTATTTTGGTCACAATAGTTGACTGAAAGAATAAAAGCACCACAGCACAAAACATAGTGGTAAACATGAAGCAAGGAAAATAACAATTTAAAATATAATAATTCTGATTGAAAATCCTAAGACATAATAATATAGTGGTAAAGACTATGTTCTGTTCTGATGCTGGCATCACCATGTGTATATATATATATATAACAGGATTTTGACACTTAATCTGAAGGTCTGTGGTTCAAATACCCTTAGTGGACGTTAATTTATCTGCTACATTTCAGTTCTGATTGTGAAAAATCCTAAGATATAATGATATATAAAGACTGTGTTGTGTTCTGATGCTGTCTTCACTGTGTGTATATAAAACAGGACTTCAATACTCAAACTGAGGGTCTGTGGTTCAAATCCTCTCATTAGAGGTTAATTTATCTATTACATTTGTGCAGGGCTGCGTATGGCAAGTCAGTGGACATCTGGGCTATTGGCTGCATTCTGGGTGAGCTGAGCGACGGGCAGCCGCTGTTCCCTGGCGAGAGCGAGATAGACCAGCTGTTCGTCATCCAGAAGGTCATTGGGCCGCTCCCACCTGACCAGATGGACATGTTCTACAAGAACCCACGCTTCTCCGGTCTCAAGGTACGACTAGTTTATACATCTATGTATGTGTGAATACATTAACATCATATGTTCTAAAAAGAACCCACGCTTCTCTGGTCTCAAGGTACGACTAGTTTATACATCTATGTATGTGTAAATACATTAACATCATATGTTCTAAAAAGAACCCACGCTTCTCTGGTCTCAAGGTACAACTAGTTTATACATCTATGTATGTGTGAATACATTAAAATTATCTGTTCTAAAAAGAACCCACGCTTCACCAGTTTCAAGATATGACTAATTTATAAATGTGTGTGTTCTAATTGAACTGAAAGTATAAACAATTTCACCAAATACATATTCTACAAAATCCACAATTCTTGAGTCTCAAGGTACAGCCAGTTTATATACATGTATCAGATATTTGTTACATTAACATTATTTGTTCTACAAAAAACCCACAATTCTCAGGTCTCAAGATATGACCAGTTTATACACGTATACAGAGATATTACATTCTAATTGAACTGAAGGTATGAACAATTTGTACATGTTCTATAAAAACGTGATTCTCTGTGATATTTTACAAAAACATTTCTTTTGTCTCAAGGTTTGAGCAGTTTTACACATATATGGGAATATTTATGCAATATTAAAATTATTGTCTTGTAACGATTACGATTAGTGATAATCTGTTTGATATTATTTGTATATAATTATAATCCAATTACTAAGTATTAATTAACTTACCCTGTGCAGTGATTACCTGATGTATAGTCTGTGTCAGATCAGTTCATGTTGATGACCAATGGGTTATTTCTAAAACCTGTATTTGATCTATGTTGTTACTTGGAAATGTTCAGTGTGTCATTAAAACAAAATTAAAATTGCAAAACTAATTGGTCAAAAAAGAAATAACTTGCACAAAGCAAATATTGTTTTCAGAGTCCAGTTGTTTAGGATCGCATCACAATTTACTACATTATTATTTTTGTGCATGCACACACTCGTGTGCACGTACCAAAAACAAAACAATAACAAGTCTTTGTTTGTTGCTTTTTCAGTTTCCTGCTGTATCGACTCCTGAAACATTAATCAAACGTTACCAGGGAATCCTAAACAGTGCGCTCATCGACTTCATGGAGGTAAAACATTCTTACTTCTAGAATAAAGCATAGTGACACATTATTTCAGGTAATATATAAACTGCTTCCTACTGAAGGAGCCTATTTACGGAGTTCATGAGTGGAAAGTGTAGATTATATAGATAGTGAGAAAAACAGTGGAAAGGGAGTAGATTATTTGAGAAAAACAGTGGAAAGGGAGTAGATTATTTGAGAAAAACTGTGGAAAGGGAGTAGATTATTTGAGAAAAACAGTGGAAAGGGAGTGTAGGTTATATTAGATGAACTGAAAAGGGTGTGTAGATTATGTCAGATAAACAGTAGAAAGTGTAGATTATGGGAGACAAACAGTAGACAGTGTAGAACATAGAAAGGCGTGTAGGTTATGTGGGACAAACAGTAGGAAGTGTAGAGTATGTGGGACAAACAGTAGAAAGTAGTGTAGAAGATTATGTGAGACTCAGTAGAAAGACATGTAGATTATGTGGGACAAACAGTAGAGAATGAAGATTATGTGGATAAATCAAAATGTGAAACAAAATGTGCAAAGTGTAGATTATGAGACAAGGAGAAATGGAATGTAGAATATGCTCTCAAACAGTGGAAAGAGCAGACTGTTTGTAAGTTCTGTGTTTGAACGCTTTGTTTCCAGATGACACTCCAATTGGACCCGCCAGACCGCGCTTCAATCGAAGAGTGCCTAGAACATTCGTGTTTTGAGACGGAGCGACTCCTCAACCGACAGACCATACCCACAAGACGCATGAGTGCACACATCAAAAAACGCAAAACAGACTACAATGACCAGATCAATGGGTTAGATATATCTATCATTTCATTTGAATGTGGACTAGTTTGGGTGGGTTTTTTTAATTAATTGTTAAGGCATGTAGTCATAAGCATTAATCTGTTTAATGACCAAACAAAGTATTTCTTGAAAATATGTCCCTAAATTTGTCCCTAAGTTAACTATATATCACAACTGACATAACTTTGAGTTTAAAAATATAAACATTTACAGGGTCAAATAGACAATAACACCAGCATTAAAAAACAAATCCATATGGTTATTAAAAAGTAATCTGATACCATACTATTAGATTTATATGTATTAACACCATTTTTTATGCCTTATACATTTGTTGAGAATGTAAAATGGTTCTATGGTGTGTTTAAAAAAAAACATATTTAATATTTTGTGCTTGTCACTGGTTGAGAGTATGTTTTCACAATTTCAGTGAGTATTCTAAAGCCAACAGTCGGCCGTGTTCGGTGTTTGGTTTGGACCAGAAGGAGGAGTTTGAGAAGATGGACATCTGTGACACGAACCGCGGTGACCAGGCACACAGCAAGTACATGAAGCAGGTGAAGAACCAGTCGAAGGCCAGGTCAAATGGACGTGACATCGTGTTGACCCAGGTCAAGAGTCAGAGTGAGGTCAGCCAGGAGCACTCGGACATCAGCGTCAAGGAGAATCGATCCCAACCCCGGCTTGCCGACAGCCAGTCCCAGCACAACATGGACGTGGAGGCCAGCTTCAAGAGTAAAAACATCACCAAGACAGACAATCGACACCAGAGTACGTTTTCTGACTTCCGCGTCACGAACAATCGGGATTTTTACGGCAGTGTATCGAAAAAGCCGGCACCAGTGACGGACATGGTGGATGAAGGCGAGGGAGAGGAGATGATGGACTGGACTGGCAGCAGCACTAAGTACCTGAAGAAGAAAGACACAGGACACCACGGGGAGATCGATAACAGGAAAAACACAGCACACCATGGGGAATCTGAACTCAGTAATGACCAGCAGACGAATGACGCTGATGGACACTCAGCAGATTCGTCATTCGACAGCCGCGCTAACAAACCAAACACGTACACCATAAACCTTGAAGCACCCGGACAGAATAGCTTGCCAAACAAAGGCACAACTACACCTCGGATAGAGAGAAAAAAGGTAATTTCTAGCTCATTAACAGTTTGGTTAAAAGCTTCCTTCACAACATTTATGTTGCAGCCGTTATGACATTCACATTCTCAAGCAATCAGGTAGTCACTATGGTGAAAACATAGTGGTCTCCAGAGGTATTTTTCCTTATTGACAAAAAAGTGTAAGTTGCTAATAGAATGTAAACATAATATGTTTGATCACTGGTTGGGAATAGCATCTTTGACATCATAAGCCAGTTGTAGAACATAGATTTATTATTAACATCCAAATGTAAATGTACACTCTTTTGTGGATAAGGCCATAATTACCATCCCTCCAAGACATTAAAAAAAAATTTCAGTGCCACTGAACTAAGCAACCCAACTGCATTCTCAGAGAATGTTAATGTGTAGAAACAGATAAACCTGTAACTAAACATGAATGTGTAAAAGGGGCATGGAACTCAATTAATTTATAGTTAAAAGATTCCTGTCTTCAAGGTCTGCTGTTCTGTAAAGCCAGGTTTGTCAAGAACAAGATTGTATTTTTGTACCAAAGTTTCTATATTTAATTTCTTGTTTGGTTTTTAAGTTGCCATCTAATGAATGGTCAATTTTGTATTATTACTCTTTCCTAAAAGTACTTTTATATTATGTGTTGTGTTGTTGTTGTTTTGAAGGTTTTTGTGTGTTTTGTGTGATTTGATTTCTTCTTTCTGGTTCAGTTTTTAACGCAGGCCACTCAGGATGAGTTGCACAGAATAAAGTCGAGCACTTTAGGGAAGAAGAAGAACCGTGATGTAGCAGCGCCTATCATTAACGTTACAGAGAAACTCTCCGATGCCAAGGTACTGCTTCAGCCTTGTTGCTGAACAGTCTTGTCTTGTTGTGTCTTGCTGCTTTATTTTGGCTTCTTTCAGTGTTTACCAAGTTAGACATTTAGAACATAGACAATCTGTCCTGACTCTACTGCCATTCTGTACTGAAAAGGATGTTTTAAATAGAATATAGCAACATTTTAGGATGAGAAATTTTCTAATTTTTTTGCTAGTACCAATAGAATTATTATTGTAAGAGAGCATACTGTTTATGGATATGGAATTATTAGCCAGTAAAATTGTCTTTGGTTTTCTACAGACATTAACATGATTTTTTAAATTATAATACACACACACTCACACACACACACACACACACACACACACACGCACACACACACACATCAAAAGCATAATGTATGCACAGTAGTCTTGTGACAATTTAAAATTAAATATAGCTAATTAGAAACTTGTAACTGTTACATTTTGTGAAATAAAATGTTGGAAAAAGCCTTTGTTTTAATAAATGTAATAGATCTTCTTAACAAAACAAACTTAGTGCTAATCAAAATTATACATAGCCGTATTTTGCATAAGAGTTATACATACCTGTCAAACATAAACTTGAAAACCGTATTAACAATACTACATGCACGTGATGGACAAAATAAATGCCATAAATTTGTCTTTTATAGATGAAAAAATCTTGCTCTGTAGCACTTTTGTCAACTATACCCAGATAATGTGAAACAAACTATAACAGCACATATAACTGCACCTGGCAAAAATTATAAATCACCTGTATAGTTATCAGTTTCATTTTGTTATAGTCTGTTTCAAACTACCTGAATTTAATGGTAAAAAGTTCATCAGAATAAAAAAATTCATCTGTAAAAGACAACTTTTAGACATTTATTTTCTTTGTCACTTGCATTTAGTAATGGGTCATGATAATCCTAGTACAGTTTTCAGGTTTATATTTGACAGATATTTATGTAATAAGCAAAAATACGGTTATGTATAATTTTGACTAGTACTATAGTATAATATGAATTGGTGTGTTTATGCTTTGTTTCAGCTTCAGCCCGTGAGTGAACCTGCATCACGATTCAAGGAATCATATAACTATGCCCCTGCTAGGAAAGCCAAGAACCAGTATCTGGGTGAGTTATTTGTTGCTACATCGATTTACACAGTGTGTCATTGGATTCTATCCTAATAGCCTCACATTTCAAAGGTTGGGAATAGAATTTAACATTATATAGAAATATATGTTGCTGTTGACATAAAGTGCTGCTACTGGTAGTAGCTAGTGGGAATTTCCCTATTAGCTCAGTTTGTAGAGCACTTGAACACTAAACATGAGGGTCAATGGTTCAAATCCCATCAGTATAGGTTGATTTACATATATACACATCAAAAGGAAAAACTGGTTTTCTTATTTTTAGTTGTGTTTTTTTTAATAATAATAATAATAATAATTATTATTATTATTATTATTATTATTATTATTATTATTATTATTATTATTATTATT
>JAUTBW010079969.1:0-17411 GCA_032361425.1 Peltospira smaragdina
AACCATACCAAAAAAGTAATGGATGGCAGTATAACAGTCACATTTTATGATGTAACAACATTATACTTTGAAAGTGAAAGTGAAGATGATTTAAGACGCATAGGATTTTCCAAAGAGGGTAAACTTGCCCGTCCTCAAATACTGCTGGGACTCTTTACAACACTAGAGGGCTATCCGCTTAGCTTTGAAGTGTATGAGGGAAATAAATATGAAGGACATACCCTTGTTGATATACTGCAAAAGTTTCAAACAAGGTTTCAACTAAAAAATAAACCAATCGTTGTAGCTGACCGTGGGATGATATCCCTCCAAGAACAAGACAAACATTTACCATTAACTGGCCTGGAACCGTCACACATTCCCATCTCCGTAATTATATATATTATATTTAAATATATGCAAACAAATGTGTTAACCAATGCATAAGGACACAAATAGTACATAATAGAATAGTGAATACTTGGTATACAATAATAGAAATACAAAAAATTGAAAGTCAACACATCAACAGCACACGTTTAGCCTTGGGAATGGGCATCAGCAATCACACTGGATGTACTCTTGATATGTTCTGTAGTAACTGAGAATTCCTGCAGTGGCAGACTCCATCTCAGAACTCTGGTTGGTGGCTTTCATTCAGTGAATGAAAGTAAGTGGATTATGGTCAGTAAATACAACCACTTGATGCAGTGCTGATTTCACATAAATCTGGAAGTGTTTCAGTGCTTGTACCATGGCTAAAGCTTTCTTCTCAGTAATGAAATAGTTCAACTGGTGCTAGTCAAACTTTTTGGAGGAAAACCTTGTCTTGGCCTGCAGCAGAGTGGATTAACGATGCCCGACAGTGAAACCTAAAAAGGTCACCAAAGCTTTTATGAATTCATATTTCCCCAGGTTCAAGTTCAGGTTACATTTATGGAGGCAAAAGAATGTCTGGTGCACACTGGTTAAATGTTCCTTTCATGTGTCACTGGCTAAAACCACATCATCCAGATAAATGCTGTCGTTTTCTAGGTTTGCCAACACATGGTTCATCATCCTCTGAAATGTCTTCAAGTTGAACTTGAAATTGGAAGTGCCCATCTCGAATAATGATTGCTAGAATGTTTTTAGCCTTTTCAGTTAATGGAATGGAATAATAACCCTTTAGTAAGTCCAGCTTGGTGATGTATTTTGCATGTCCAACGAGGTCAATGCAATCGTCAAGTTGAGGTAGAGGGTAGGCATCTGCCTTGATGAGCTGGCAATTGATGCAGGTCAGCACATATCCAGAAACTCTTGTCTTCGTTTTTTTTTTTTTCAATGGATTGGATGTGCCCTTGGTAAGTGTTTCAGTGCTTGTACCATGGCTAAAGCTTCCTTCTTGATAGTGGGATAGTTCAGATGGTCCCTGTCAAACTTTTTGGAGGAAAACCTTACATGATGGTTCAATCCACAGCTAGCTTGAACAGCATTCTGTAGTTGGCCTCATGGGAGACAAGAGCATCTGTTTGAGAAGGTTGAAGGATTTCTCGCACTCAACTGACCACTGGAACTTCAGTTCATTCTTTAGCTTTTATAAATTCACATTTTCTCAGGTTCAAGGTCAGGTTACATTTCTGGAGGTGACTGAATATATGTCACGAATCGGTTAAATGTTCCTTCCATGTGTCAGTGTCTCTGAAAAGCAGCTGTGGCATTCTTCAAGTCGAATGGCATCACTTGAAATTGGAAGAGCCCATCTGGAGAAATGATCGCCAGCATGTTTTTTCCACTTAATGGAATGTCATAGTACCCCTTTAGTAAGTCCAGCTTGGTGATGTATTTTTCATTTCCCACACTGTCACGGCGAGGTAGAGAATTGGTATCTGCCTTCATGAGCTGATTCACTTGACACAGGTTTGCACATACCCGGTAACAGTTTTTTGTTGTTGTTGTTTTTTGGTAGTTTTTTTTTGTAGAATCAATGATGCTGACTGGCTGTTCGATGGTTCTAGAATGTTGTGTTCTAACATGGAGTCTATCTCCATTTTCAATACCACCCACTTGGCTGGATTTAGCCGGTAAGCATGTTGTCAAATTGGTGCAGCATCTGGTTCCAAGCTCACATCCTGGACTAAGGTATGGGTAACGGTGGGAGGGTCTTGACAAATGGAAACATCTTCTATCAATGCTGTCACCTCTGCTCACTGGGAGCTGTCAAGATGATGAAGATAAGAACTCCAGTCTTCCATGATCTGGCTGTTGGTTAATTTGATCTCTGCAGGCCTGATGTCAGTGCAGGCAGTTGAGTGTAACACTATCAGCAGTCTACTCGCATAACCTTTTAGTAAATTGATGTGACAATACCTACTTTTCCTATCCCTGTCAGGAGTGTTTATCAAATAACCTGTGTCATTTACCCGTTTGTGCACAACATAGGGACTGAAGTACTTGTTCTGCAATGAACCCCGTTTAATGGGAAGGTACAGCAGCACATTATCCCAGGTTTAAATTCTCGACTTAGCTTTCTTAACAAACAACAATTTTGCTTTGAGAGCAGCTCAGGTCTTCCTAGCAAGTTCAGATACCTGCCTCAACCTGTCTCTCTCTTCGTACATAAAGTAAGCAGGTTTTTAAAATTAGCTTTGTCTAGCCAGCTATCTTTTATCAATTTGAGTGGATCAAGGGTGGAATGCCCATATACCAAATCAAATCCTAAGGATTCTTGTTTAGCATCCCATGCTGTGAACAGCACAAAAGGGATTGACTGGTCCCAGTCAATACCATTGTCTAAACAGTAGCAGAGGAGCATGCTCTGGTGAATCTGTTCTATGGTGCCTTGGCTCTCAGGGTGGAAAGCTGTAAAAATGAATCTGTCGTATATCTAACATGGCTAGTACCTGCTGGACTAACTTGCTTATGAAATTTGTGCCCAGGTCACTTTAAACTTCCCCTGGTAAACCTGTATACATGAAGTACTTGAGCAGCGCACTAGCTACTACAGGCACAGTAACTTTAAAGAATCTTTAAAGGAATCGCCTCTGGGAAATGCATAGCTAAACATATAATTATCAAAAGGTATTAGTTGCCTGAACTTGTTTTTAATAATGGGCCCACCACATCTATCATTCTTCCCCAACTATGGGAACCTTCTGGAGGTAGGGAGGAATTAGCTGATTGGTTTCCCTACAACCTGACACACGTGTCATGACATACAGTGTTTGCTCACATCTAAATACATTCCCATCCAATAAAACTGAATAGCAGGTTTACTGTGTATTTTCCTCCCAAAGTGGCCAGCAAACACATCCTCGTAATGTCCCTCTATCAAACTCAACTGGTTCATTTACCCTCAGCACATTAACCCCATTTAGCTTTTCAGAAAACTCCATCACCTGTTTCACTGCTAACCTCATCCACTTCAGTTGTATGACTCATACATGTATCAGACAAATCACAAATATCCTTGGGGTCTCGTGCTACCTTTCTACTCATAGCCCTAGTCATTAGGATATCTAGTATCATCCATCTCACACACTTATCAGTAACGGTTTATCCTAAATGATCAACTGATCACCTTTTGGCTGACAACACTATTAGTATTAGTCAAATCATTACCTAACAAAACTAAGGCAACTCCTTCACCACACACATAGTGACTGGTCCTGGTCCTGTCACAAACTTTGAACACAATAAACCTTATGTAACCGAAACAACAATATTTCTCCCAGTAACCGAGGTTGGAGCCAAACTACTTCCTGTACCAGAAGACCCAAAACCAGCAAAACACTCTAATGTTATCAGCAACTGGTTACACTATGTATCTTGATAAACAGATATTAACTCAGATATTAACTCACTCCAGATTTAAATCACAAACCATACCAGTGAACACATATGGATTTACTTTCCCTGACATTGCCCCTTCCAATAACTCTCTCTCTTTTGGAGCTGACCTCACTAACCCGACCACCTGGGCATTATCACATTTCCTATTAAAACAGTTCCCTATGACATGGTTATCCCTTTTACAGTAACTACACTGTGGCTGAAAATGTCGAACATTTGTTGATAACGGCAGTTTATCCTTACTCTGCCCACCAGATGCATTCCCTGCCTGCCTAGCTGATCAACTGGTGACCTTTTTAGGTTTCACTGTCGGGCATTGTTAATCCACACTCTGCTACAGGCCATGACAAGGTTTTTCTCCAAAAAGTTTGACTAGCACCAGTTGAACTATTTCATTACTGAAAGCTTTAGCCATGGTACAAGATGAGCCTCCCCAATAATTACTTTCCTGGGGAAACACCGATTGCACTTTCTTCTGCTCACCCTGTTGTCTTATGAATTAAAACAGTTGTGTGTCACTGTGCCTGCATCCTCTATTGTTTTTACACATGATCCTCTAGATGAATATGTAACCTGACTGGTAACACATTTTTAATATCCTATAAGATCAACAACTCCCTCAGTAAATGATCCTACTTGATGAAAAGCAACCCATTTATCAAACAACCCTGATTGCTTAGCCATGAACTCGCAATAAGACTATCTTATAACTATCTTATATATAATAAAAGTTATCCCTCTGAGAGCAGGGTGAATGCAGTCTAGATATATACATGACATATCAAGATATGCCATAAGTTTGTAGTTGTTTTTGTGCAAATATGTTGAAACCCTTTCTGTATGTCTAAACCTGTAATTCAGTATGCAAGAAAAATAAGCAACTGAGGCACAACGGTTTTGTCTTCAACAACCACTATATTAGATTATTTTTGTCTTAACTGATGACATTACAGTGTTATTTTATATATACTAACTGTCATCACTTAAGATAAACTTACGTAATTTTAGTGCTAAGATCATTTATAAAATACACATCCAAATTCAAATGGCATTATATAACAGTAAAAAGTATTAAAAATCTTACATTTAAGTCTTGCTGAATATATTATTGACTTCACTATATTTATCTAAGCAATTCATTTCACACATATTGTATATACTGGATGTTTTTAGTTCATTAAATTTTTATTCGCAAAAGCTATAATTTAATAAAAGTTTTATTAGCAAACAATATTAAATTATTCAAAATTGTGTAGCAATTTATGAAATTTGTGTAACAAATTGCGATGTGATACTGTTGTACATTTAGATTGTAACATCATTGCTGAATTTGTCAAATAAAATATTAAACATTCCTTTCACTTTTGTTTTATGTATTTGAATACCTTGTTTTATTAATTGGTGTCACTATTATACACATGTGCGAATCCCTTGTGATGGGATTTTAAAATATGAGTATCTTTAAAAAATACGGTTGTAAATTTGTACAAAAGTAGGATTATTAAAACATTTCAGTATATGAAAAATTAACCTTGAAAGGTTATATTTTAATTAGTAATCTGGGAAAGAGATTGTAGCAGTCTTAATTACTTATAGACTTTACATGTATTCTTAACTTTTCAGAAAACTCCATCACCTCTTTCACTGCTAACCTAATCCACTCCATAGAGATCAAGTATATTTGTGTCTACCTGTAATTCTCCATAATGTTTATGCTAAAAATAAGACATCTGAACCCAAACAAATAATATGTCAAAATTAAACTATAATATACAGTATAGAAATTTAATCAATGTTAAGTAGGCTATGGTTATCCTTCTTGAACTCCCTATCAGATTTTTCTAATTAAAAGGTTTCCGACACTGATATAACTTAATTTAAAAATATATAAAAAATATTATCCTCCTTAAACTAGGCATTCAAAAGGTTTACAATAGATCACACATTAACACTGCACAGGACAGGATTGTATATCTCTCCTTTAAAGCAAAGTATAGGTTAACTAATTGTTTATTTCTCACAGAACCAACAAGACTTAATGTAACCATAAATTTTTATTGTTTAACAGAATGATCACATTTTATCACACAATATTTAATCTAGAAAGAGACAACATGCTTGAGATTCTATTCATTACAAAGCAAGAAATGCAGTATAGATGAATGAAATTTCGCTGCCTCCTTAACTAATTAAACAAAATCATGTCATGTATGCTATGTGCATATACAATTAGACCTTGTTACAATGACCATCATTAAACATTTACACCATCCAACACACGTTCTATGGAAACACATTCGTTACAACGGCAAACAACATATAATGACAGAATTATCATAATGGCCAATAAAACAAGGTCTGACTGTACATTTATTCTTTAAATTACTGAATTTAGATTTTCACTACATTTTTATATTGCCAAAATAAAACAACTTTTGCATTAGTGCAACAATATATTACACTTACTATACATTATATAAATAACAAAAACAAAACAACTTTACTCTGCTGTAAGACACAGTCTGCATTAATAATGGTGAAATGATGTTCCACTTGTACAACATGATTGTCAGTATTCTTGGAGTTATGAACTGAAACATACATTATTAAAGTGTTCATCAAAGTTGTATATTATTCACTAAAGATCTAGAAAAGAAGAAATTTCTATTGATCTCTTAATGATTTATAACCAAGTATAAAATTAATAGTCAAGGAGCTGGCATTTTGAAAAAAAATTTTTACTACATGATATTAAAGTGAAAATTCATCACAATGCCCGTGTACAAAATATCAACATATTTCATTTTTAAATTTATTAAACACATTAACATAGGTTAATAAAATAATTAATTTTTATTTTGTAACATTTACAGTTTAAACAATGTCTGCCATTAACTCATGAAGCGCATGCGATGCGTTTAGTAGGTGTCCATCAACAGTGTATCAGAACTGATATGATCAGTTGTTGTGAAGTTCCGTACAAGGATAAAACCTGTGAGAACAGGAATTAGTGGGAGACTATTTTCTGTGACCCAATTTTGAGGTGTACTGGTTGTAAATATGAACTGGTATATCAAGTGCAATACACTGTGTGCTGTAGATTATACAGCACTGGTGATTGGATTAACCATTTCATGGACTACTATACTTTTAATAGCTCATTATAACACATTTTAATTAACACATCAGTTTGTCTTATAAATATTATTAGCAAACACCTGAGTAGCTTGCACTTTTGTAACTGATATCAGACTAACCAATCAACAACAGGGTAGTTATGCCACTAAGCTACACTGACAGTTATGTTACTTGATACTCTATCAATTCAGAAAGGTTAATTCTTTATTAGTTAAACTATTGATGAGTATTGATCCCCCAAATAATAATGTGGCAATCTGATAGAGTTTGCACATATGGTATCTGCCATTCTAGTCAAAATTACATTGTCCATTTTACCATGTTTTAACACTGGTTACTAATACTATGTACAAGCACTACAGTACCTGAATTACACTTGTTAGCCTTCGCTATCAAAGGATATTGTCAAATGCTAAATTCAAATTTTGCCATTTTATTTAAGCGAGATGGGTCTCCCTGTGAAAGAAAAGGTTATAACACTGAGACTTTGAATGTGACCTAGATAGCGATAGTAGCGTATGAGACTGGTGTGGAACATGCCAGATAGACATAACATGACTGAATTGTCTTTTCTAAATGTTTAAATAAATTTAAAAATTCTCAACATAGTAACTTTAAGTACCTTTTTATGTGGTTATCTTTACACTCCAGAAACTATAATTATATAACAAAAATCAATCCAAGGTTCCATTCTTTATCACAGTGAATCTTTCAGAGAATACCTACTAATAAAAGTAATCTCAATAAATATTGCAAGCTTGCATTAGCTATCATGCTAGTTAAGTATTTCTTTGCTGTCATTATCTTTAGACTTAAAATTACATAATTTTAATGGAAGAAAACACTCTTACGGTTCCATTCTTTATCATACTGAAATTACCAGAGGGCATTCAACATCTTGGACACCTCAATAGCCTAGTGGTAACTGTGCCTGCCTGTCACACGATAGATCTGAGATTGATTCCTCTCAGATAACCACTAGGTTTTTTTCAAGCATTTTTCAAATATTTTAAAAAATATATTCAGACGCTGATACAACCATTAAAAAAAATCTGCATTGTTTTTTAAAAAATGAAAAATTCAAGGAAATATTTTTTTAAATTATCAATTAACAAAACCACAGCCAGTTAAACTTGATTAGCAGTTACAATAAATTATTCAGAACGGTGTTCTGATCTCAGAAATGTGTGACGCAATACTGAAAAAAAATGTGTACAATTACTGATGCCCTTATTTTCTCGATAAATGTGACAACCTAGTTCAGTTCAGATATAGCTACCATTCTAATTTCGTACATTTTTGCTGTCATCATCTACACACATGAACACAACTTGGTGACAGAAATCATTCCCATAATGCCTATTCAATGCCTAGCTAGAAAATATTGTCTACAGATTACATTTGTTTGTTAATATAAATCATAAAACACTGTCAGTAAATGAGATATCAGTGAATGAAACTGTCCATAGATTTTAGTCTAAGAATGAGCTTGGTAGATATGACAGTGACTTGACTTGATAACTTATCTTGAGATTGTGTCTGAATTTTGGTCTCCAAGAGAATGATCTTTATGGAGATGTGATTAAAACTCAACTCTCCATGCACTGTATGATGTTGCTGTGTATTAAGTAGTTTTATTGGTTTCATTTGGATAACGTTTAAAATGAGTGCGATTATAACAAAGTGAGATCCTTGGTAAATTTTGGTCTCTTAGAATGAGCTTAAAAGATCTGACAATCTGTGACACTTGCTCAATGGGTAACCACATGTCCAAATGTTTGCCATACATGATCAATCCTGTAGATTCAGTGAGATAATTTTTCCATTTGTACTGGATACCAGTTATATCATGATACCATCATCACACACAAAAATCTGTAGATTTTGAGAATAAATGTCAATCTGGGAGCACTTGCTCACTGAATAACCACAAGGCCAAAATCGTTTCCTGTAAATGCAGCAAGTTAAGCTTGTTCCATTTGAACTGGTTACCATTTCTATCAAGCTGCTGTTATCACAAAGAAATATCTTCTGTGGATTTTGGTCTCCAGATGCCAACACACTGATCACTGTCAGCACTTGCCAGTACTCCATTTTGATAGCTGATCTGAAGTAGATGAAATAGGACTCACGTCAAAATCTATGGTTACATGGCATAGAATATAAGGTTATGGATCACTCAACAAACAAGGAAACATTGCTACTACCATAATTTCCTGGGCTATTTTTTCTAATTACCTTTATTATAACAATTTTTTATCTTTATTACACAATTTTTACTAATTAAATTTATGGATGGATAAGAAACAGCTCACTGGATTCACCAGAAGGGATCAATCTGATAAACCTCTTTATAATAAGCAGATGTTCTGTCACTGAGCTACATCCTGCTCCCATAAATATATAATTTATAATTTAAATTTATAAAAGTGGATCTCTGATGAATTTCCAAGTCTAAGAGTAAAACAGAATGATGAACAATTTTAAAATATACTGATTCCTACTAACATTATGAAATATCTGACGAGATAAATCAAGCAATATATCAACTTATAGTTTAGCTATCCACAAATGATGGTCAAGTATGAATTCTTTTTACTAAATAAAATTAATGGTTATACTGGGTTGGATAAATATGAAATGAACCAATACTTTCATATTTCTATTTATTAAATACCACTGTTCACCATAAGAAAGCTACAATTATTTATCACACCCATAAAAGTACTGTCTAATTTAAATTGCTGTTAAAAAACAATTTTTAACCGACAGAGAACCGAGAAAGTGTTTTTTTCACTCACTCCAGCTACATCTCCGGAATGGCTCGTTAATGTGTTGATGGTATCTGGGTCGTGGCTGGGCTCCAAGACTTTGACCGTCCGATCTGTGGAACTTGTGTACAGAGCACCTCGAGTGTACACGATGCCAGTCACTTTACCAATGTGACCCACGTCATAGGTCTAGAAGAAAAAAAATATTATAATTTTAAAAAAAATATTAACGATGCACTCGAAACATTTTTATTAATGGTTACTAGTATACTGGTTTCCTTCCTTACTATCAAAATGGTCCTTTACTATATGTCCGATGCCATATAACTGTACACCAATGTGTTAAGCACATTGTTAAATAAACATTTCCTTCCTTCCTTCCTACTAGTATATCGGTGTCAGAAACATTTTAATTAGAAAAATCCTTAGTAGGTAGCTAATGGATTGAATCAATCATTGATATCAGATTGACAACGTCATAAGGTTATCAAGGCACTGATAAGTGCATTAATGAGTAAATAGAAACAAAACATACATTTAATGTTAGTTTTTGTTTAACGACACAGACTTATTTATAATTACTGGTTGATGGGATGTCAAATATTAATGCAATATATTTTGGGATACTTCCTATATTTTTGCATTATTAAGGAATCTTTTATATGCGTTTTTCAGGACAGCACATGCCATTGCTTTTACTATACCAATCTTGCCTCATGATTACAGTGATAAATGAAAAAGATCACTAACTAACTGCATGGGTTATTCTTTGCATTAACTTAATAAAAAAATATATAAAAAAGCACCTCCTAGACATTATTAGTATATATCATGACTTTTGTGAACCCCAAAACAACCCAGCTAACCCCAATTAATATGAGCCGTAATTGGCATGAACAGGCGGGAAAATAACTCTACAGTACAAGCATTTGGCTGACAAATGATCAGTGCAAGATCAATCCTCGTGAGTTGACAGATTTATATTTATAAAAATATATGCAATTTAATATTACTTAATAAAAAAATATATATAAAAGAAATGTATTGAATGGATTTGTTAAATAAACCAAACAAACAAAATAGAAATAAAATTACATTAACTAAGGACCACAAAACCTATATGGTCCATGTCTGATTGGGTTATAATTCACACTTACAACGACAGATAAATTAATATATATTATATTACACATCCTGCAACTTATACTCACGTCCACAATATCAAATGCTCCACCTCTTGTGTCACACAGATTTATATGGCCTCCCTTGTCACCTATCCACAGCTGGTTATCCACACAGTCCATACACATAGGAAATGCTTGCAGCTGAAAACAACAGAAATCTTTAATGAGTGAATTAAAAAAAAAAAAATGTACACACTAAACACATTTTATTTATAGTTGTAAAAGATTTGGTTAAAGATAATTTTGCCAATGTGGTAGGAAACTGCTTCTATTACATGGGCCACACTTTCTGATCAGCAAAAGAGATCTCTGATATACACATCTGAGACAGGATAGCACATAATAGGACTGTTCTTACACAGTTATGAATAACTAGCTGAACAGGCAATAACTCAATGTGACCACTTAATAATCAATACTTATTTTAGAAATAGTATTTCAAGTTATACTTTCCGATACAATTATGTTATAAAATTATGTACTATGCATTAAAACTAACTCATTAGCATTATGTTGCTTTTTCCATCATAACATAAAATATGAACATCCCAAATGAAAGCATTAATTTATTTAGAAAAACATTTGTTTAAATCCCAAATTTAATTAACAATAATTTGTTAACCAAATATCATAATTAATGAATATTTCAGATTGAAAAAAAAATTTTAAAAAATAATATGTATCATAAATTTAAAAATATTTTAAAGTGCATTATCATTACCTCTATTGTTTTGAAGACTTTCCCGGCCATTCTGTCGTACACAGAGACCGTCTTGTCTTCACTGCCAGTGACGATGTACTTCTTGTCCACACTCAGACACAGGATGGGACCTTTGTGAATCTTCTTTCCTGTGATGCGTCCCTCTCTGGGGTCAACCATGTACAGTTTGGTGTCGTACCCAGCTCCAATTATCTGGTTTTGTTCTATGTGGACATCCAGCACTGCTGATTTGCATCTGAAATAATAAATCCAGATCATTTAATAAGCTGTGTATTATTATTCAATAATACATTCAACATATTGTCTCATTCCAGCCAATGCTCCACAACTGGTGTAACAGAGGCTGTGGTATATGTTATCCTGTATACAGGACGGTGCATATAAATGATCCTTTACTGCTAATCAGAAAGAGTAACCCATATAGCTGCAGCAGTTTCCTGACTTTCTATCATAATGGTCCTTAACCATGTGTCTGATGCCATGTAACCACAGCTAAAATGTGTTGACTGCATCATTAAATCTCTCTCAACATCTGCCTAATACTGACATTGCTACTGATAAAAATAGATTGAGTGCATTAAAAACAAAACAAGACTTAGGACACATAACAAATGAGTGTCAGCAGACACCTTTTAAAATTATTAAATACACCTTACTTGAAGTTGTCAATCAAGGCCAAATCTGCGTTGAGATCCAAGCGTCTGATATAGGTATCCCATGATGCAGTTGCCAACACATTATCCAGAGATTTGATTGACCAAATCCATCCCTGAAAGATAACCAAGATATTTGTTGATAACATTATTATGTGGAACACAAACACTGACATTTGCACTTCATTTCTAAGCCAAAACAAAAACAAATCAAAACAAGTACAACCAAAATAATACCCACAGACCACCCCCTACCCCCCAAATAAAAACCCCAAACCACCACCACTAAACAAAAACAAAAAATAAATTATTATGTGATGTGTTATATTTTAACTGTTATAGTTTAATTGCTCAATAATCTATTCGGTCTATATTTTATACAAGATACTTATTAATTATTAAATAAGATGTCAAACAAATTACAATATGTTAAGACAATGTATTAAATATGTATTCATAATTACACTATATATATGTACAAAATATTGCAGACTGATACATAACTTTATAACAATATTCTCATGTTCTAATCTGTATCACCCAGAAGAACCTATATTCTATTAACTTATTAATATCAAGCTGTCTAATAATGTCAGTATATTAATGCTTTTTTTAATAACTTTATTGCCTTAAATACCCACTGATAAAATATATAAACATCATAATAAATGTATTTAATAAGTAGGTTAAATATGATCGTACCTTATGTAATTTGCAGTTACTGAAAACTTTCATATCTTCCTTTGATTCAGGTTTGTTTATGTTGTACTTGTTAAGACTGAGAAGAGACAGGTATCGATCTCGAGAACCAGTGGCTAACAGCTGTCCTTCCTGATAAAAAATAAATAATTTAAGATGCATTTGACAATATATCACATATAATCAAACTGATTGCAACTAACAATACACTAGAAACCTGAACCACATGTTACCAGTATGAGTATATTCATATATTCACTACTAGAAAACATTACACAGAACTTGTTGTGAAAGGGATATAACTATTTAGTATATTCTTATCAAACAGGACAAATAACTAGATCAGTTTTTCTTAATTACTTTTATTATATCTGTGATAGAAAATGGTAACATTTGAAAAAGATTTACCAGGTTATTATGTCATCATAATTATTTCTTAATATCAGCCAACTTTATTCTAGATCTCATCAAAATAATTATATTTAATATAGTTTTAATTCTTCTTTTTTTTGTTATACTATAAAGTTATTATAAATATGGAACTATATTGCAATTTACCTCATGAATGAATTTTACTTCTATATTTCTTTTGTAGCTCAGCATACTGTTAAAATATAAGACAATGAGAATGAGAGGTATATACAGTCAGACCTCGTTACGACGACTGTGTTTGTTCCATGATAAGTCTGTTGTTATATTGAGTTTACTGTTGTAATGAATTCCGTTATAACGCTGTTATGTATGTTAGTTTCCACAGAAGGTGTATCGGATGGTGTAAATGTCGTAATGATGGTCGTTGTAATGAGGTCTGACTTTATATATAATAGTTTATTCTCAAACCTGCATCAAATGTACGGCATCTACAGATGCAAAAAGTCCAGCATTGTAAGTGAAGTGTTCCAGGTAGCCATCTATGTTAGTCCACACTTTGTGTGCATACTCCCTCTCCAAACAAGCCTGCTGCCAGTCAAATTTCTCCACTGCAATAATAACAACAACATCAAAGTACAATGCTGCCTTTTAAATAAAAGAAAAATTCGTAAATAAACATCACAAGACAAACAAAAAGACAAAAAAAAGTATAAATAGCTATTGATTTAAATATATTTCAGGATGAAAAGACCTCGTTTTAAAATATATACAGTGGACTCTGCCTACACTGGCATCTTACTAAATCCGGCATTCTGTGCAAACCGATGTAGTTTGATGGCCCCGTCCAGTGACCAATCAGTTTGTAACATCTGTCTAAACCGGCATGTTACATCGGTCCCAACAGATGCTGGTATAGATAGAGTCCACTGTATACATCTAAAATTACATGAGATGGTATCCATTTATTTTGACACATTTAAAATTCCAGCCAAACAATCATCGTTGATTGAAACTGTTAATTTACATGCTGCTCAACTTAATGTCTGGCACAAAAGCAAAACACAATTTTACTTTATTTATCACCACACTGAAACTGAAACAAATTGATTACCATCAGACACTTTTTTTTTTTCTTTCTTTTTTTTTAGGCATCACAGTAGATTCCATTATTGAAACTGGTCCCAGACTAACTGCATGAAGTGATAAGTATACCGCAGAGCTTAAGTCTGCAGACATACCTGGTATAGCAGGATATCGTTTCGGCCAATAGCGATGAATTCTCAGTCTCCAGAAAGAGTCCCCAGACAAAAGCTGATTAAACCTAATGGAAATCTGCATCAGAATTTTAATGACAGATGCGTCAAGAAAGTTACATATGGACATGATGACTACATCTGGAAGATCCTCCAAAGTCATCTGATTTTGGAGAGATTCTTCAGAATCCTTACTGGCATTCATATCGGATTCTGAAACATTGCCGTGCATGTTTTTTTCGGTCTTCATCATAAACTCCCAACCAAACTGTAACCTGCAGGAACAACAAAAAAATTATTTAAAAATAGCAACAATCTTTAAAAACATACAGGATAGTATATACCACAGCCTTTGTTACACTAGTTATGGTGCACTAGCTAGAATAAGAAAGAGCTCAATGAATGCACGATGAGTGGACACTACTGTACTTTGATAATGATGTTCTAACTAACAACAATACATTATTTAAACTCTGACAGCATCTTTAAAAAGCTCATAATTTTAATTCATCTTTTAAATTATATTTTGTTGCTTGTTTTTATTTTTAAAGTTATTTAAATATAACAGGACAACAAGAAAATGTTCAACTGTCAACTATTCATCAGCTCAATAACTACAGATTCAAAATAAAATATCCAAGAGCAAAATACTTATATCAAACCTTCAACTGTCACAAGAAGTAGAAATAACATCACTGTATAACATAAATGGGGAAAATAAGAAATCCTTCTTTCTCTAAAGGTCGTTTTGTGCTATATACCTGTTCATCAGAGTTGTTTCGTCCTGAGTCGTTTCATCCTAAAACCAGTTCGTACTTGAGTCATTTCGTCCTTATTCCCGTTCGTATTAGGGTCGTTTCGCCCTTATTCCCATTTGTACTTGAGTCGTATGTACTATTAAACATATTTAGGATATATATTGGTGTTTATGTTATTTGTGCATTAATAACTGCATTAATGATTTAATCCATATTCAAAAATATAAATAAACTATTAATAATTGTTATTTTATTTATTTATTTATTTATTTTAATTTATAATTTTTGGTTGGGCATGTGACAGAAAATGTGTGTGTGTGTGTGTGTGTGTGTGTGTGTGTGTGTGTGTGTGTGTGTGTGTGTGTGTGTGTGTGAAAATGTGTGATATTTGTTTACTGTATATCACAATAATTTTAAAAAAAGAGCTGGGCAAGCAGGACTTGGATTTTATTACGGAGAGAGGCAGAACTTGTTCAACTGAGCATACAGGCCTGCTCTGTTGGTAAAAATTAATTATGACTGCTGACATAATTATAACCATTTGTAACTGTTAACTACGGGCCTCTCTACCGATGATCTTGAGAGGGAGGTAGGCCTACATACAAAGCTGTCCAGACTGGATGTAAAACTACAAGCCTATACTGCCATGGTGGACAGTTATCCACAGTGGTTACCAGGACCGATAAACGAAAGGACCGTAGAGGGTTTTAAATTGTATTGTTTTGTTGATTTTAAATTGAAGTAATGCTATTTTTCATTAAAATAAACATGTAAACTGATAATAAAATGTTCCTTCTGTTGCACTACATTTCCTTTTTATTAGTATGGTAACAATCATAATAATAATTATAATAATAATAAACATGGAGCACTAACTTCAAATTAATGTGATATCTGATTATTATTATCCAAACACAGCAAAATAAATATTAGTACGAATCGACTCACTTTTTAGTATGAAACGACTCAGTAAAAATAGGTTTTAGTACGAAATGATTCAGGTCGAAATGACTCAAGGTACAAACGGGTTTTAGGACGAAACGACCCGTTACCCTCTCTAACACATGTAGTTCACACACACAGAACCCTTTTAAGCCTTTAAAAAAGTTAAGAATTATCTGTTTTCTTCGATTATCCACCCCTCCTCCCCAATGTGTTCTATTCATCTCATCCCATCAAGATCCATGCAATATGCATGTGTATATTGCTGTGGGCATGGGTTTGCTAGAATATGGTCACTGCTAGAAATCGGTCACTCAGACTCAGTCTGAGGTGTATTTTTTTCTTCATATTTACAATCACTAACGTGAATTATTCATATGCTTAAAACTTACCCTAGTTCTTGAAGAACTAACCCTAGTTTTAATCAAACACTTCTGTATTTTTCAAACTGCATATTTAAAGTGTCTTCAACTCCACTTTAGTAGGCTACTAGCTGGCCTACGTCACGCCCTAAAAATAGACCCAAAACAAACGTCAAGTCCGAAGTCGGTCAAATCGAATGTCGACCGATTTTCTAATTTCAACCATAACTTAATATTTGCTACTAATAATAAAAGATATAGATAAATATCATATAATGATATATTGAATATTATATATAATGCAAGTACACAAAATTAGAACGTTACCTTTGTTTGTTAGACTGTCAGAATTAAAAAAGCAAAGAAAAAAGAAAAAAGCGAAAATAGTAATGTTTTTGTTTCATGAAAGATGATGGTAAAGTGTTCCATAAAATCGGATCCTAAACCTGTGTGCTGTTAACAATTCCAACTTGCCTTAAACCGGTAGTGTTTACAATCAACCAACCAACCAACTAAACAAACAACTAATCAATCGATCAGTCGTTTATTCTCCGTATATAGAAATAACTTTTATTTAACGACGCACTCAAAACATTGAATTTATGTTTATATGACGTCAGACATAATTTATGGCTTAGGATTAGTTCATCAAAATCATTACGACAGTGAGAATCTTTTTCGATAAAGGGTAATTTATACGCACTAATGCAATCAGGCACGATGAAACAGAGGGGGTAATACTTTATAT